>VMDO01008049.1:0-43061 GCA_007922755.1 Pedetes capensis | reverse complement strand
TCTTCTGAGCTGCTGTGAATATTTTGAATTTAATCTGACCACACCTTACTATGAAGTAGTGGGTGCAGCCCTTGAACTTTCCACAAAGAGTGCCTGCAGGTGCCTTCACCTTTGGGAAGAGGATGTCCTGGTGTCAGGTAGAAGGAAAACTGTTTGGATCTGTGCCTCGGATGGTTCTTCTGAATCCAAGGCCTAAGCTAAACTACGCAAACTGCACTTGGAATCCTAGGCTAATCAGTCCCATGGTGGAAGCCACAACAGGAGTCCCATTATTTTACTGCCTAAAGCTTGTTCCTCTGGAGGTACCCTAAACAACTGGAAACTCTTCTGTTACAAGGTATGGCAAGTGCCCATCTGTGCACCCTGTCATGATAATGCTTCAGCCCTGGAAGGCATCCAGAGCAGCTTCAGTGTACTTGCCAGAGTTATGTTGTGTTTGAATTGTTGCCTTGGGTCAGATAAATTTATAAAAAGGCAATATAGAAACTTAAGGAAAAAGCCACCTAGTTTTTTAACATTGGCTTTTATGGTTAAGGTGATTTGTTTTAACTGACAAAATCCATGACATCTAAGGAATGTAACCAAGATCAACACTTTAATTTAGTCTCACCCTGCTGCCTGGAATCCTCTTGATAATAATTTTACTGGAAATATGCCTTGGTAAGAGGGGAAGTGTAGACTGTGAATGCTGACCATTGGAAACTCATGCTTGTTTTCTTTTGGACTTTTCTCTCTTGCTATTTTACTTGGACATATATTTGTTTATGAGGGCTGTAATAACAAAATGCCACATATTGAGTGGGCTAACCACAGATGCTATTTTCTCATAGTTACAAAGGCTAGAAACCCAAGATCAAGGTGTTGACAATGCTGGCTTCTTCAGAGCCCCCTGTTTTTGACATACAGAGGTACTTCTTGCTGTGTCCTCAACAAGCTTTGCTCTTTGTGACACATCACTGATGTCTTTTTGGTTCTAAATTTCCTCTTCTTGTAAGGACGCCAGTCTTGTCAGATAAGGGCTGATTCAAATGGTCTCATTTTAATTTAATTGCCTCTTTAATTGGAAAAAGGATGTGGCAGTCCACTGCTAAAAAACAAGCCCGAATCAAATCAGCCATTGAAAACCCTGTGAGGGTCATTATGAGTCAGACCTGACTCCACAGCCCCTAAAAACAACAACCTCTTTAATGTCCACATAATCAACACCCGTGGAAGCAGCAGTCAAGAAATCCAAAGACACGTTGCATTAGGAAAAGCTGTGGCAAAAGACCTCTTTAAAGTATTGATAAGTAAAGATGTCATATTGAAGATGAATATGTGCCTGGCTCATGTCATGGTATTTTCAGTTGCATCATATGGTTGTGAAAGCTGGGCATTGAACAAGAGAGACAGAAAAGAATTGATGCTTTTGAATTATGGTGCTGGAGACAAATACTGAATATACCATGGACTGCCAAAAGACCCACCAGATTTATCCTAGAAGAAGTTCAACTAGAGTGCTCCTTGGAAGCAAAGACGGATAGACTGAGTCTTACTTATTTTAGACATGTAGTCAAGAGCGACCAATGCCTGGAGAAGGACCTCATATTTGGCAGAGTGGCAGGTCAGTAAAAAAAAAAAAAAAAAAAAAAAAAAAAAGAAAACCCTCCACTAGATGGATTGACACAATGTCTGCACCAATGGGCTTAAACATAAATAAGATCGTGTGCCTGGCATAGAACTGGGGGGTGTTTCATTCTGTTGTACATTGGGTCACTATGAGTCAGACCTGACTTGACTGCACCTAAGAAAAACAGCAACAACCACCAAATAGACTCCTATCCCAAGTCCTGGGGGCTAGAACTTTGTCATATATATTTGGGTGGAAGAAGAGGGTTCAGGCCATAACGAATCACTTTCTGTAATAAGTCATAACCATGAATATGAAACCATGCTAATTTCTGTGAGTCCTCTGAATGACCAAACCTGAGTAATCATTTTTATAAATATCTTACATATTCTTGATATTTAAAAAAATCATTCCCTAGAATTTGGATGCAGCATTCTATATATGTGTATTTTATCAAATTTGTTAATTACATTTCTTCATGACACTTTTTTGTTTTTGTTCCTTGGAATCCCCTTTGGTTCCCATTGCTTATGCTGGTTTTCTTTCGTGTTCTCTATTCTTTTCTTTTCTTTTATTGTTCCTTGTTATTTTTCATTGTGTTTCAGGCATTTGAAAAATTATTTGTAGCAATTCATTGTAGAAAAAGAATTTCTTTTTCTCTGGTAAGGTACCGGGAACAAAAAGGAGCGAGTTTGTGTAGCGTGTCCCTCTGGCCCTTTTCAATCACCCTCATTTTGATATGGCCATTCTGGTATGGCTCCTTTGCCATCTCCACTTTTGCTTTCTTCCCCTGAAAACTGTGTGCAGGTCATTCCATGTGCCATTGTTGAAGAAAACAAAACAAAACAAAAAACTACTTTTTAGACTGGTGCTGGTGTAAGTAGCCACTTTTCCCTTTTGGGTGTGTATTTTGAAGTTTTTGTTTAATTTTTTTTTAAAAATTAATGCCAAAAAAGCATTACAATTTGTAAACTTAACTATATGTCTTGTATCTTATTAGCTTAGTAGTTGGAACCACTTAGTCTTTAGGTACAAGACTGTTGTTATAGTACCAAGACAAAAATGTTGTATATGTTAAGAGACTGTACAATTTTTAAAGAAAATAGCAATATGCAATAAAGATAACTTCATTGGGTGTACAAAAAAAAAATTGAACTGCATAGCTCAGCAGCTATGTGAAATAAACTAATCTACGTGAGGCTTGGAAATGATTTGTATAACTTTTCAGTCTCTGAGAATGCTGATTACTTTCAATTAGTCCTTAATTCTGGATGTACCTTTCAGGAATCCAACGTACATTTTTTTAATCCACGCCTTACCAGGCTGTCAATATCTTAGATGTACTTTTCAGGTATTGAATTTTCTTTAGTTGATTAATTAATCTCCTAGGATAAAAGCTTCTCAAACTTACCACTCTGAATTTTTGTCTTACATTGGATCTTGTTCAGGAATACTTCACAATCTTGTAGGCTTTCATGATATATGACATTTTTTACATTTTACAAAGCACGTGAGATCATCCTCAGTAGGTAGACACTTCCAAACTAGTTTAAAATCGATAGTGTTCTCCAGCTTTAATTTCTTATTTGATAAATATTATCCCTTTATTTACTTTTAAGATCTATGTTGTTGTTTTTGTTGTTGTTGTTAGATGATGAGGGTCAAATCAAATGTTTTTGAAAACACTTTGAGAACTCTCTTAGCTACAGTTACATACCTTCTGACTCCTTTTTCTTTCTTTCTTTCTTCACTTGAAATCTCCAAGTCAAAGAAATGAATGTTCTAGGCAAAGCCATTTTCAAATAATAACTCTTTTTGAGTAAATGACACATTTATCTTCCACAGGATCATTTGCCGTTAGAAAGAGCCATTTTATCCTGATTTACTAAGAAACGTTTCATCAGATATGAAATCTATGTCTTCTTGGAAGATTAAAGCAAGCTCTTTGTCTTTCTAGAAAATGACTGTAAGCTTCTTCTTCCTGAACAAATATAACCATAAACCTTCTTAATAAATATAACCATAAGCACACTTACAAGCTAGTCATTTGCTAACAAGATACCATAGTATTTGTAAACAGAAAATATAGAACTGCTAGAAGAATATCAATGTTCATACACCAACTTTTGTATCCAATGTCTTTCAAATATTCCCTGGTGTTTTATAAACTAGAAATTTTAAAAAGATATAAAGAAAGATGGGCACAATGGTACATATCTGTAATCCCAGTGACCCAGGAGGCAGAGGCAGGAGGATCATGAGTTCGAGACCAGAGCCAAGTTGTGCAACTTAGTGAGACCCTGTCTCAAGATAGAAAACAAAACTAAGAATAAGGGTACACCTAAGTGGTAGGATGTTTCAAAGTATGTGCTAGGCCTTGGGTTCAGCCCTCCCTCATCCCCCCATACAGAAAAAAGTAAAATAGAGAGAGAGGGAGGGAGAAAAGAAAAAGAAAGTTTGCTCAGCAGTGCTAAGAAAGTGTTCTGAAGGAAAGGCAGAGAAGATAAGAGATGCAATTTTGAAAAAGAGCATTTCAGAAAAAAAAACAAAAAACAAACAAAAGTACAAAAACTGATTGTTTTTGATGTTCTTAGGTAGTATCATGTTGGATCTGACTCATAGTGAACCTATGTCCAACAGAACAAAACACTACTCAACACTACGCCATGTACCAAGTATTTTATGGTTGAGCCCAATGTTGCAATTACTATGTTTCTTCTCATTTTGAGGCATACCACATGGACAAAAGGAGGTCCTAGGGGCCTTAATCCATTCCCAACATTAAGATTGACTCTACTTGATGAGGCAACTCTTCCCCAGTCATTCCTTGAATGCCTTCCAGCTTGGGGGGGCTCATCTTCTGACACTATGTTTGACAGTGGGCTGGAGTTTAGCTCTGTTGGTAAAGTGCTTCTCTGTACTCCCTGAGGCCCTGAGTTCAATCCCCAGAACGAACAAAATGAGAGTAGGACCTGGCAGTCCACTCCCAGAAAAATCTCAAAACAATCAGCCATTGAAAACCCCGTGAGGGTCACAATGTGTTGGATACCATTCAAGGGCACCCAGTGACAACACATTTGACAGTGCTTCTCTATTATTCATAGAGTTTTCAATGACTAATTGTTTTGGCAGTGGGCTGCTGGGTCTTTCTCCCCACTTTGTCCTAGTCCAGAAGGTCAGCTGAAAACTGTCCACCATGGGTCACCCTGCTGGTATCTGACATACTGGTGGCATAGCTTTCAGCCTCACAGCAACTGCAAGCCCTCACAACACAAGCTGACAGACATGTGAAGGAAAAACTGTATAACATTGGAGAGAAAGGGACGATAGAAGATGTAGACATTTTCTTAGCTAGTTTAACCATCTGTAATGTATTAGGAACTTTTCTATATAACCAGAGTACCATTGGGAAATCTGTACTTTCACTGACATGTATAAGCAACCTGGCATAATACTATTGAAGATAAAAGAGGTAATGACTGTCCCATGCATAATAGAGAAATATATTCTTTTCTGTGCAGATGACAGACAACTAAAACATCTTTTTAAAGTCATATTTATTAATATACTATTTTAAATGTTATTAGAAAGATTGTACATTAAAATCATTTAAGAAAATCTTTGCTAATAAACAGAATTTTCATCTGATGATATATGTTTGAGTTTTTACACATTTTTTCCACTAAAGTTCCTTTCTAAATCTTCACTTCATAATCTATCCTTTTGTGCTAAACTTTTCCACTATAGTTGGTCTAAAAACTGACTTGAAATTAGAATATGAGTATAGCACCATAGAAACTTTCAATTAATTCAGAGTATTTGTTGTGAGAACCAAGCACAAGTGTTTTCTGATTGTTTGTTTTATCTCTATAATAGTTTTAATAAGCATCAAGGCTGAGAACCACTGTTTTACCTCTACGGTGGTTAGGAATACCCCATTGCTTTTGTAAGTACATGGCTATCTATATAGATAATGCCAAACCAGACCCTAAATATAGCTATATTCTCAATGATTCATCTAGGTTAATGTTATCCAATTGATATACTAAAATATTTAATTTTTTGTGCTTCTTAGAGATTTTTCAATCATCAAAACTGATATTAAATGCCATGTGAATCCTTTTCTACCTAAAGATATTAAAGGTTCTGAGCAACTCTGTAATAAAATTATCATTTAACATTTTTAGCCTGCATTTTCAAATTATTTAAGCATGAGGCAGTGATACTCTTTTTTATTATTTCTCCTGAATTCATTTATATGTCTTGTGGAGCCCTTTTTAAGAATATCTATTCCATTTTAGCAGCAATGTATTGTTTCCTTTGGGCTTTCAAGTAAAATAAAGTGAACCACAGTATGTTAGTAAATTTGAATCACAGGACTAAGAACTTTTAGAGGCTGATTATACTGATCAAAGAGAAATAATATGTGACCTATATATCTACATACCTACATAGCTAGCTGGCTAGGACCCTGTTCCTTTTCCATGTTCTCATTGCTCTTGGGCTCATGTCACCCTAATCCAGTTTATATTACTGTAATGGCTCCTGGCTTCCCTCACATATGTGAAGTTCATTCAGCAAATTATTTTCTTCTTCCATGCTCTCATAAATGACTCCTGGCTTTAGAGTATGTTTACCTAGTAAGCAATATAAGGCAAAGAATCAGTACAAAGAGTCAGCTTCAGAATCAATACTGATTCTGTCTACTATACTCACTTTAGCCTTTTAGTATAATAGAAAGTAATGGTGATTAATAGAACTCCATCTGAGAAAAAAACCAAAATTCTAATATGTTAAATTGGAAAATCAATGAAAATGAATAAACAAAATATATATTTTCCCATGCTCTTACTTAAAGAAACCCAATAATAAATAGCAAATTTCTCCACAAGTAATCATACTTTTCCTACAATTTTGTTTTCTAATGTGTTCTCTGCTGGAAAAAATAGCTCTTCTCATTGGGAGGTGATTGACTGAATGTTTGAGGTCAAGAAAAATTTCAACATGGGCTTATAATACTATTATTGCTAGACTCCAAGGATTATTTCAAGGATGCTTGAGAAGGGTTAGCCAATATAAAAAATACAAAAGAACCATATTAAAGGGACTCATCTTGGCTGAACTGTGATTAGCTTAAATTATTAATGACATGGAAAAAACTCATTTTTTAGTGCTGATTTATAATTTGATTAGTAATTTAGTTATACATCTTGATGAGATATAGAGTGATATTTCAGTTCATATATCCTTTAGACAATTATCAAATCAGCCCATTTACCCTTCCATCTCCTCAAACATTTTACAGAACGAAGTAACTAAAAAAAAGGGAAAAAATTAATTAACATGTAATGGAAATTGTATGCAATTATGAGTTATAGCATGACATTTTTTGGAATTTCCTTGAGTTGCATCCTGTATTTTGAACTTCTCTCCCTCTTCACCCTTCTAAAATTTCCACTCCCCATCCCACCTTCCCCATCATCCACTTCCTCCAACTATTGTCCTCTTGTATTTTCCAATCTTAGATAAGTATGAGTGAGTGTGTGTGTGTGTGTGTGTGTGTGTGTGTGTGTATTTTAAGGTAGATCTAGCTCCTGCATATGAGAGGGAGCATGCAGTATTTCTCTATTTGAATCTGTATATTATTTCACTTAAAATGATGCTCTTCATTTCCATCCATTTTGCTGCAAATGACATAATTTCATTTTTCTTTACTATTGAATAAATTCTATTGTGTATATATAGTACATTTTACCCCAATCATCTGTTGATGGACATCTGGGTTGATTCCACACCTTTACTATTGTGAAGAGTGCTGCATTAAATATGGAAGTGCAGGTGTCCCTTTGGTATGATGACTTATCTTCCTTGGGGTATATTCCTAGAAGTGGTATAGATGGATCATATGGTAGTTCTATTTCCAGTTTTCCAAGATACCTCCATTCCTGCAGCCATAGCACTATGGTGTCCAATCCTGTCAGATCTCGGAAGCTAAGCAGGGTTGGGCTTGGTTAGTACATGGATGGGAGACCACCTGGGAACACCAGATACTGTAAGCTTGGGGAAGGATCTGGCAACCCATTCCCAAAAATCAATCCACCATTGAAAATACTATGAGTAGCAGAGAAGCACTGACAATAGTGTTTTGCTGTTGTATGTATGATGGTTATGAGTCAGATACCAAATCCATGTCACCTAACAACAACAAGGCACCTCCCTACCAATTTCCATGGTGTCTGAAACAATTTACAGTCCCAGTAGCAGTATGAAAGTGTTCCTTTTCTCCTCATCCTCACCAGTATTTGCTATTTTTTATTTTGTTAATAGTGGCCATTCTTACTAGAGTGAGATGGAATCTCAATGTAGTTTTGATTTACATTTCCTTGATGGCTAGGGATGTTGAACATTTTTTTCAAAAGTTTATTGGCCATTTGTATTTTTTTCTTTTCAGAATTGTCTGTACAGTTCTATTGCCCAATTATTTAGCAGATTATTTATTAATTTGAAGTTTAATTTATTAAGTTCTTTGTATATCTTAGATATTAATCCTCTGTCAGATATGTAGGATGCAAACACTTTCTCTCATCATATGAGTTCTCACTTTATCCTATTAATTGTTTCCTTTGCTAGGAAAAAGCTTTTCAATTTTATATAACCCCATTTGTCAATTCATGGTGCATTTTCCTGGACTCTTGGAGTATTGTTAAGGAAGTACTTGCCTATGTCTATGGTATGGAGTGTATTCTCTATATTTTGTTCTAATTGTTGTTGCTGTTAGGTGTCTTCAATGAGTCAGGTTTGACTCATTGTGACTCTATGTACGAAAGCACAAAACATGCCCAGACACTGTGGCATCCCTGGCACTATGTCAGTGCTTATCTGGTATCCATAGGATTTTCAATGGCTGATTGTGTCGAATTCTTCCTGGAGTGGAAGAAATAGGTGGGTGCCCCAATGCTGCACCCAGTGGTAAGGCTGTGGCCTGAGAACACAGCCTCATACATAGGATAGAAGGAGAGGGGTTTATTCAAAAAGGACGGGAAAGGAATGGAGGATTAAGCAGAGTGGAAAAGGGAGTTGGAGAAAGGAAGTGTTCAGCTGTTGTCTCTGCTGCTGGAATAGAGGCTACCAGGTGTCATTGCTTTTCCAGCTCCCAAGTTTCACCACTTCAGGGGCCCTGTGCTTGACTCCCAGAGTCTTGCCTTAGGAAGCGGTAGTCCGTGTAGGATATCTGGCAGTGTAGAGGTCAGGGTCGGATAGAGGTGGCAGGTGGGTTGAAATATAATGAAGACAGGTCAGCGGAAGGCTGCAGGCTAGGCTAGGCAGATGAGTAAATGGCCCTTGGGCCCTTAAGTTGCTTCAAGGACCCCATGAGCTTATCCTGGATGGTGTTCAGAATGGCCGCTGAACTCTGAGCTCTGGAGTTTATATTGCCTGATAACCAGCCAATCAGGGGAACAGGGTTGGATCAGAAATGACCAATCGGGCACCAGGAGGGCCTTAGATGCTACCATACCTTGGGTACCATCCTGGTGCACTCGATGGGAGGGGGGAAGAATGAGATACCTGGATGTTTAGCAAAGGTGACCGGTTGCTATCTTGCCCCATAGGATTCCAAGTGGGCTAGATGAGATGCTGGGACTGGCCATGTTTGGGGTACTCTTTATCCCCCTGGGAATCCCAACAGATTGTTTTAGGATTGTTTCAGAAGTGGGCTGCCAGGTTCTTATCTCATTTTTGAGCTGGTGGGGATCAAACCCAGGGCCTCAGAACTTACAGAGCAAGGACTCTACTAATTGAGCCCTTTCTTCTAGTAAAATCCTCGTTATTCATGGAAATAAAATTGGTTCTTGAAAGGTCATGATTTCATAGTGAAATTTTAAAGTAAAACAATTAACATAAGTTGTATTCTTTTAATTATAATACAAGTGAAAGAGTGCTAGCGTATATGTACAAACTATTACCTTTATTAAATATATGTTTGTTTATAAACTATTAAGAAGTACTTACTTCTATCATTGTTAACAGTTGTTGTTAGGTGCCATCAAGTCAGGTCCAATTCAAGCAACCCTATGTACAAAAGAATGAAACACTACCTAACACTGTGCCGTGATTGGCACTATATCAGTGCTCCTCTGAAATTCATAGGGTTTTCAATGGCTGATTATTTCAGGAGTGGGCTGCTGGGTCCCTCTCAGAAGCCTACAGCACCTCATATTCCCAGGCATCTCCCATCCAAGGATTAACCAGACCCAACCCTGCTTTAGCTTCCAAGATCAGATGCCAGGGTGACATGGCTGTAGACTAACTAGAGAATGATGACACATGCAAAAAATCCTGGGTATCTTAGTCCTTATACCAAGCATAGGAAGGAAAAATGAGCTCCCAGGTTATCTGAAATTATCATGCCACAGGAAGGTCTAAGAATGTTTCAGGTTGGCAAATTACCTAAATACTCTTAAGAAAAGAAGTCTTTCAGAGAATCCATCCTTCATCCAGTATCAAAGAAAACTTTTAAAGGACCTATCAATTTCAATTGATGCAGATAATGCATCATTATCTTTTTAGTAACCTCTAAGAACAGACAACACAGTGAGTTATATAATACCAAGAAAAATTACCATGTGCATAGTTTTCAGAAAAAATAAAGGTTTAAAAAAAGACTGATATGCAAAGAATGAGCCAAACAGATTACTGATGTTATAAATGAAGTTAATACATGAAAACAAAGCTTGAATTAATGATCAATATCTGGCTGAAATTACCTTGCAAAATCAACCAGGTCTAGTGACCCAAGACAAATATTAATTGCTTGATAATCCCAAGCCTATAATCACTTCTGGCTTAAAAATTTATTGTACATATTTTGGGTCTATAAATATTCACTAGGCTCTGTAAGGTATAAAAGTACATACTATTATAAACATTTATAAGTACAAAATTGAATAGAAATGATGATGACATGGTGTGGATGTTTTTAAGATAGCTTTAAACTCCCAGTTTCTAGTCTAGCATGTAAGAAGGGTGGAAGTTGATGGTCCATTCTGATAAGTAAAAAGCGGAACAAACTATAACATCAACAGCTCTTCGTACACTTATAAGAGAAACGAGGTCACAAGGTGCATTACTGTCTTCAAAACTGAAGGGACAGAAAAACAGCCACAGATATCAAAACTCATATGGGTAGAAACTCACAAATAGCAACCTCTGTGGGAGCAGTGCCAAGGAGGGAAAAATTAAAGTGTGATTGAATGGCTGAATGTACAAGGTGGCCAGGTCTGAGAGATGAAATCTCTGACAGAATAGTCACAGGAGGGCCTTTACACTTGTATGAGTTTGAATTTTATCTCTAGGATTTTGGCAAGGTTCTCACAGTAAATATCAGAGAAATCAATGCCCTAATGCTTCCAGTGGACAGGGGTTCAGCTCAGTTGGTGTTGTTCTGCCCTCTCTGAGGCTCTGGGTTTGAGCCCCAGTACTGCAACAAATGGGAGAAGGATGTGGCACTCCACTCACTAAGTAATCCCCAAACAATCAGCCAGTGAAAATCCTATGAATAACAGAGAAGCACTGGCATAGTGCAGTGCATGGCACAGTGTCAGAGAGTGTTTTGTTCTGTTTTACATAGGGTCCCAATAAGTCAGAACTGACTTGCTGGTTCCTGACAACAAAATGTATATATGTATACTTATTTTTATGTAAGTATTCAAGTTTATGTATAAGTGCATAAATGTCAGCAATGATTCAAGGAGTAAGAGGTAGGGGATTAGGATTACATGTTACTACAAGATACTTGAACTTTCAATGAAGTGCTGTCTTCACTCATTTTCTGCTTTTAGAATAGAGTAGTCAAACTAAGTAAATTACAAATGAAGGTGATTTCTATGGCTCATAGTTCTGGAGGCTGGGAAGTCTGAGACCAAGCAACCTTATCTGGTGAGAGGTTTGTTGCTGTGCCATGGCATCCCACGGCACCCTATGTTGATAGAACAAGTGAGAGAGAAAAGGTGTCTCAACTCCTTTTTTACCCTTTTAAAGGACAGTTATTATCAGTGCCTCAGGCCATTCCTGAGGGCGATGCTCCTAGGACCTAGCACTGTTTAAAGATCCTACCTCTTCATATTCTTTTAATGGCAATTATATTTTAACATGTGACTCAGAAGGGACATTCCAAACATAGTAAATGGAATAGGGTCATTTGAAAGCAGACTTGGATTAGCTGCAAATATATACTACAAACCCTAAAGCAACTAGAAAATAGTTAAAATCACAGAAGGTAGAACAGCAATGAAAGACAAAAACAGAAACAAAGAACAAGGTCAACAAATAGAAAACAGTAATAAGTATTGTGGGTAGGTTTCAATTCAACTGTATCACCAATAACCTTTAGTATCAATGGTCCAGACACACAAATTAAAAATAGAAATTGTCAGAGTGAATTAAAATACAAGACTTAACTGTATATGGTTTAGAATAAATCTACAAGTAAACATACATGTACACAAAAAGTAAATAGACAGAGATATAGTAACAGCGAACAAAAGAAAGCAGGAGTTGGTATGTTAATTTTACACAGAGGAGATTTTAAAATAAGGAAAATTATCAGATATATCTATAGTAGGCACAATTAAATGGGAAATCTCTGACAATGTTGAGGATGCGAATTACCCTTTTTTTGGTGTGAAGGTCTATATGAGAACATTTATCTATATCTTCACTTTTAGTGACAGTTATTGTGTTCTCTTTTACATAGTGCGTCCTAGAGACAAGACCGGTTCTGCCTTGAGTCTTCCAGTCCTGTCTGCTGCCCTTAAGCCTCTCCTCCTGTTTGCCTCACTGCCACACATGACTTCAAATTTGTGTAAATGACAGACTTCACAAAGCCTTCTATGAATATTTTTTAATTCATGGGTTTTTCAACAAATTTTATTTCCTCTGTCAAATACTTAAAATATAACTGCAGCATGTTGCACTAAGTGCAATAATTTTACAATAGGAAATAATTTATATGTGACATTTTTGATGCTTTCTGGGCTATAGAAAACTCTATTTGTCTGAGAAGACAGAATGGACTTCAAAACAGTGTCCTGTGTCTAGGAAAGGACTGAGTTATTGAAACAACACAGTTGGAAACTATTTCTTTTGCTTTGGGGATTTAGGCTTTCATGCTTTTCTCTTAGTCTTTCTAGAATGGAGACACTCAGACTTCATAATGGAAACATGCATGTTGAGCATCCCTTATCTAACATGGGTGGGACCACAAGAATTTCATAGTTCACATTGTTTTGCATATTTTGGAATATTTGCATATAAAAACATGCCTCATACCTCATTTATGTTGCATATACCTCATGCACATAAGCCTGAATGGAAAGTTATGTGATATTTTCAGTGTAGTTGTCATTTTTACTTTGACTTATTATATGAAGTCAAATGTGGAAGTTTCATAAAGTTTTAGATTTTGAAGCTTCCCATATTTTGGATATTCTGATTAGGAGACCTCAACTTGTACCTTTGAACACCCAAGCAAGGTGGACACTGGCCTTAAAAATGTTATATCTAATATTGTCTTCATGTAACTAGACATATGTCACAAACTCCAGATGGATTGTAGGCTGTTTGCACTTCAGTATTTAATTTCTTGAGGGGGCTGAAGAGAGAGCAGTCACTTTTTTTAAAAGCTTAACTGCATCTCTATGTACGATATTTCTGTTTTGTCTTAGTGCTTTAGTTTTCCCTGAAGATAATTTCTTAGGGCCAGTATTGTTACCCAAGTAATATTTTGGTTCCATGGAGGAAACAGGTCATTCTTAAGCCTCCAATAGAAGGCGAGATGAGTCTTCTCTGGCTCTCTCCTATTTTTCTAGGATCTTTGTCCCAGAATCCTTTCCCTTTGCAATTTACCTCTAAATTTGTCTCTTTTTGTTTTCATGGTCATCCACAGTCCCATCCTTCACAGAGTGGCCACAGTGACCTATTTCAACTCCTACCAAAAACTCTGCAGAAGTGTATCATCACTTGTGGACAAAACAATTAATATAAATGATTAATGCCACTTTAAACTGCTCTCTGTCTAGCTCTAGTTTCATAGTCTTATGACTTGATGCCTTACACTTAACAGTGCATTTTATTCTGAGCTATTTATACCTCACATATAATACAGTATGACAATAATTGCACTTCTCAGAGTTGTTACAAAATGATGAATATGAAAAACCTAGTGCTTGACTCAAGGACAGCCCCCACAAAACTAGGTTTTGAAAATTAATTTTACAGTGTTAACTCAATATTTGTCTTTTCTCATTATTTCCTTCCCCTGGATTTCTCTTAATGCCTCTGTTCCCAGCTCCTTTGTTGATCTCATGAACTCTAACCCATTCCTCAAGATACAGCCCAAAGGTCATTTCCTCTAAGAATATTTGCTCTTTCTCTGGATCATATTTCTGGCTCCTCTTCACCATTGTGATATAAATTTATCCCACTGTAATTTTCTCTTTTTTGTGTCTACCATTGCTCTTTATTTGTTTTGAGGACAAGGATGAAAATTTACTGATTTTTGCATTAAGTCTTTGCTTAACATAATAAATAACACTTGACAGCTCATATTTTAGCATATTATACAGGACTCTAAAGAAATATAGACCACAAAAGAGAAAATACACAAAATTTATTATAAACAATATTGATATATTACATATATGTTACTCACTGAGCAGTCATGATGGTAAGTTTTTCTGAGCTAGCATCTGTTCTCAAGCAATGCAGGACTAAATGGCAAAACCAACCATTATAGTAGCTCTTACACATTGGAATACTTCAGTTTGAGGTGTTACATAGTACTTTGTTGTTAGGAGCTGTGGAGTTGGATTGAACTCACTATGACTCTATGTGCAACAAAATGAAACACTATGCTATCCTTACAATCTTTTTATGTTTGAGCCCTCTATGCAGCCACTATTGTCTTTTCATTTTGAGTCATGCCACATCAGCAAAGGGAGATCCCAGTGGCTTTTCTCCAGTTGCATCATTCAGGTCAACTCTACTTTGAGGAGGCAACTCTTTCCAAGTCATTTCTTGAATGACTTTCAGCCTGGGAGGCTCATTTTCTGGCACTATATCTGACAGTGTTTCTCTGCTATTCCTAGGGTTTTCAATAGCTAATTGTTTTGAGAGTGGACTGCCAGGTCCTTCTCCCTAGTCTTAGTCTGGAAGCTCAGTTGAAATCTGTCCACCATGGGTGGCCCTGTTGTTATCTGAAATACCAGTGGCATACTTTTCAGCATCACAGCAACATGCAAACCCTCATAGCATGACAAGCTGACAGACAAGTGAGATTGTGTAGTACTACTGGATCTTAATTGAATGAGAGTATCAGGAAGAAATAAATTCATAATTCTCACAGAAAGTTTTCTTATGATAGAAGCTGGGAATGGAAAGACTCAAAGAAATGCAACTTAAATTTTGAAACAATAAAAACAAAGAAAAGCAAGCAAGCAAGCAAGCAAGCAAGCAAGCAAGCAAGCAAGCAAGCAAGCAAGCAGGCTGGGATTTGGCTCAGTTGGTAGAGCACTGCACTGCAGTCTCTGAGGTCCCGAGTTCAATTCCCAGCACTGCAAAAATGGGAGAAGGAACTGGCAATCCACTCCCAAGGCAATCCCAAAACAGTCAGCCATTGAAAACCATATGAGGGTCACCATGAGTCGGATACCGACTTGACGGCACTTAACAACAACAACAACAACAAATAAAGGCCTTTTTAAGGCATCTTATGTTCCTCTGCTCATAGGTAAGACTTGCAAAAAAAAAAAAAAGAATGTGTCTGTCTTAATAGAAAATGCAGATGCTGGCTGCAGGACGTGGAGGTCCAATCTGATGTTGAAGAAGAGGAGAAGGAGATAACACTGGGGAGAGAAAGAAGTCACCCTATATGAAGATTTCTGCCCATGGCCTCCCTGAAACTCCTTTGTATCCCATAAAATCCCTTCACACCCTGAGCCTCCTGAAGGTGGAGATTCAAATGATATCTCAACTAAATTTATATTTTGTTATTATAAAAAGCTGAATGTAGGCCAGGATTGGTTCTACACACTTATAATCCCAGTGATTCAGGAGGTGGAGGCAGGAGAATTTCAAATTTGAAGCCAGAGGTAGCCCGGGCAACTTAGTGAGATCCTGTCTCAAAATACAAAATAAAAAATGGGCTGAGATAACAACTCAGTGGTAGAGCACATGCAAAGTATTGTATGAGGCCATGAGTTCAGTCACCAAGTGCTGCAAAAGAAAAGAAAGCGAAAGAAAGAACCCTGAATATATTCATATAAACAAATTTTTAAAGTTAAAAAAACTATTCCATTCTTAATATAATCAAAATATAAATTATAAGTAATGTACATGAAAGTAAAACATACAAAAAATATCCATTTTCTTTTGGAAGAAAATATTTAATCAGAAATTACATAAGATAAAGTTGAGAACTTACAGTATTGTTGTTGTTGTGTGCCGTCGAGTCAGTATTCGACTCATAGCGACCCTCAGGGTTTTCAATGGCTGAGTGCTTCGGGATTGCCTTGGGAGTGGATTGCCAGGCCATTCTCCCATTTTTGCGGTGCTGGGAATTGAACTCGGGGCCTCAGAGACTGCAGCACAGTGCTCTACCCACTGAGCTAAATCCCGGCCCGACTTACAGTATAGAATCTTTAAAAACATTTGGAAGGCAAAAAACAATGTTAAAATACTTATCTCCAAAGACGAGCTGTCACATCCCTTGTTTTTTATTCCTCCACTTCCATCTTCTTGTGGCATTTTATTTTAGTTCAGGTTTATTTTCCTTTCATATGCAGCTCATTTGCTTTCAGGCACTTCAATCTTACCTTCAAATCTAAGAGCACACCTTGATCTATTAGATCACTCAACATTTCTAATTCTCAACCAACCACAGTTAGCATTGAGCTTGAAAATTATATTTAGATATTTTACTTAGAATGCTGGAACAAAGGTATTCCCTCTTTCTCTGGATAGCAAAGAGGTGGCTATGATACCTGGAACTCCTGCACCATTTTGCTATCAGGAGAGATTACAGTCAGGCACAAACTTGATGGATTAAGGAGAAAACATCTAAAAGAATTAAGGCAGAGATCTGATTAGACCTTAGCTGAAACCCACCCTGCCTCTATTTCTCCTGGATTGCTGGCAAACGTTGACATTTCCTGCCTTGTAGTATTGTCCTGCTCCCTGGTGTTTTTTTTTTGTTTGTTTGTTTGTTTGTTTGTTTTTCACATGGCATTATCCCTTAGTGGGTGTATTTCTGTGTCCAAATTTCTCTCTTTCATAAGAATACCAGTTACATAAGATAAGAGACTCACTCTTGTCTTCATTTTAACTAATTATATCTGCAATAACCATACTTCCAAATAAGGTCACATTCAAAAGATACTAGGGCTTCAGACTTCAACAAGTGAATTTGGAGGAAGTGCAACATTTCAACTGATAACTTAACTTGTTCATCAATTTCAATTTTGTTTTGTTTGATATTTTCAGTTAAAATTTCCCAAAATAAAATCAGGTAGACTCTTGTACATTTCACCCATTAGTATTTGAAACTACCATCCAAACACTAAAATAAGCCTTTTATATTCTCAAATTGCCTAATTATCTTTTTAATCTCAATGTCACTTTGGACCACATTTGTAAAATGATCCTTCTAAGGTAGTTTGGCACTGAAGAAAATCTAGTTAACTATTTATATTGCTGTGTAGACACAGGGTAGCCAAAAGTTAACTCAAAAATTGACACTCAACATGCTATACAAAAGGCATAGTCACTTCAGCAAGGGTATTAAGAGCAATCTTCTCCCTCAGGGTATTAACTACTGAGTAGGGAAAAAATAGGAAAAACTCCAAATTTCAATAAATTCATATGATTCATGTTTTTACTGATCAAGCGTTTCTCATGGGCACCTGTTCCTTAAGCAATGACTCAGAGATCCATCTCTCATCGGGAAATTTCACTTATAAACTCAAAAGATCATTGGGTTATTTTCCTAGAGATGTCATAACAAATTATCACACATTTCATAATCTAAAGTAGCAGAAATCTAATCTGTCACAGTTCTGGAGACCAGAAGTTTGAAACCAAAATGCAAGTTTGGAGAATGTTTTCCATCCCTCTCTTCTAACATCTGACTACTACTAATAATCCTTGCTGTTCCTCTGCTGTGGCTACCTTCCAATCTCTGCCTCCATCTTCACCTGGTCTTTCTCCCTGTGTGCCTCTGGGTGTCTTTTCCCTTCTCTTCCATCATAGTTTACATTGACTTATCACTGGATTCAGGGCCTGCCTTACCCAGCAGGATCTCACCTGGAGGACCTTACCTTACTCATATAGGCAAAAATCCTTATTCCAATCAAGAGAGCATTCTGAGACTCTAAATGGACATATCTTTTGGAGTTCACAATTTAAAACAATGTAGTCATCATATAAGGCACGCCTGTAATCCCAGTGACTCAGGAGGAGAAGGCAGGAGGATTATAAATTCAAAGCCAGAGGCAGCCTACATAACTTAGCAAGACCCTGTCTCAGGATAAAAGAATAAAAAATAGGCTGGTGGTACAAGTGGTAGAGCACTTGTAAAGCATGTGTGAGGCATTGAGTTCAATCCCTAGTACCACAAGAAGAAGAAAGAAGAACAGAAAGAAAGAAAGGAAGGAAGGAAGGAAGAAAGAAAAAAGAAAGAAAGAAAGAAAGAGAAAAGAAAGAAAGAAAGAGGAAGGAAGGAAGGAAGGAAGGAAGGAAGGAAGGAAGGAAGGAAGGAAGGAAGGAAGGAAGGAGATGGAATAATAACACTGGGTATACTATGGGTGCCAAAAATATATACACATTTTAAGAGATGTTACCTATGTATTACTTTTTAAAGCTGAATTGAATTATACTAGCAATGTGCAGCATGATGTTTGCTCATGTGACAGGCAGAACAAAGAATATAGTGGAAGCACGGCTGTTGTTTGAGGAGTACAAGACCATCTTGAAGTGCTATTTAAAATCTGAGAACATTGTGGAAGTACAACAATGGAGACATGAGTATGCAACAAAACTTCCAACACACCTAACAATTGTATGCATTTGTGATAAGTTTGAGACACATGGTACTATCTGTGATGTGCACAAGGGAAGATCCCAAAAGCCTTCCACAGCAATACCCATAAGTCATACTTCTTCTGTTATGGTAACTACTTTGAGCACCTCTTATAACAGCAAAAGTCAAATGTGACTTGTATTCACTTTTTATTATTTGTATATATTGATTCTTACAATTTTAATAGTTTTTCGTAAAATGTGTATATTTATATTTGACACCTTTTCTATATATCATTTTCTCACATTCTATTGGTGATAAATACTCAGGTGTATGTAGATGCAATGTGACTGAGAAAGGTATTCTCTGCCTTGGCATTAGCTTCCAGAATGAACTATAGTGTAGAATCAATAGCATGTCTGAAAAACTTTGGTGGTCAGCTAGCATTCACTGATACACCATCAAGATTGGAGTTTAGCATAATAGTACAAATATCATGATAGTTCCAATTTCTATAATGAACACTGACTTATGATGAGTAAGAAGTGCCACTGTGAGCCTGGAGCTGTGGTGCATACCTTTAATCCTAGCAAATTGGAAGCTGAGGGAGGAGGATTGCAAGTTGAGTGAACAGTTATGGGGCAGCAGGAGTATTTCTAGAGTCCTAAACAGAGTTATGGGGGCTAAGTTTTAAACCAGTTAGTAGACTGATGCTCTGCTCTCTCTGAGGCCCTGGGTTTGGTCCCCAGCAGTGCAAAAATGGGACAAGGATGTGGTAGCCCCCTCCAAAACAATCCAGAAACAACCAGCCATCGAAAATCCTATAAGGGTCACTCTGAGTTGGACCCAACTCTACAGGTCCTAACAACAACAAAGACAGAGTTATGAGCTGGTTCTTAACATAATTCAGAAGAGTGTCTAATAGTAGTTTAAGAATAAGTAGCAACAAAATATATTGCATAACATTTTATAAGGCTATATAAATAAATATTACTTTTCAATTTTTATTTTATTTGGGATGCTAAGGGTGTAGCTTTCTGAAGATCTTTTCTCCAAACCAGCTGGATAAAATTTTCTTGAATTATATTCTCAAAACTTTCTTTCAATAAATTCATTAGATGATTGTGAAATACAGTCAGTTTCATTAACTGTTGGTGCAGGGCCACTTTTCTCAAGTCATGATTGTAGAAACAAAAGCTTAAGAATATATTTAACTGGTGTTCTAAAATATTATTCTGTCAATCAAACTAGAGAAATGTTACATATAATTCTTTTCCTTTGAGATACACAGTAAATATTGTCTGTTAAATAAAATATTTAAAAATTTAATGTGCTCACTGATTAATATTCTTTTAAGAGAGAAAATTATCCTTTAGAACTACTAATATCTTTAAATTAGTCTTTTTGTTTATTAACTCTAACATAAATTTCAAACTGTTCTAGGTATAATCTGAATTTTATTGCTTTATTTTTCTTATTAAAAATTAACTGGAAGTCCAATGCAGTGGCACTTGCCTATAATCCCAGTAACTCAGGAGGCAGAGGCAGAGTAAAGAGGATCATGAGCTGAAAGCCAGAGGTAGCTTGTGTAATTTAGTCATACCCTGACTCAAAATGTTGTTGTTAGGTGACAACGAGTTGGTCCGACTCTTAGCAACCTTATGTACAACGGAATGAAACACTTTCTGACACTATGCCATGCCCGGTACTATGTCAGTGCTTGTGTACTACTCATAAGGTTTCTATGCCTGATTGTTTCAGATGTTTTTCAGGAGTGGGCTTTCAATGGTTGATTGTTTTCAGGATTGCTTCTGGAATAGGCTGCCAGGTCCTTCTCCCATTTTTGCTGTGCTGAGAATTGAACACAGGGCCTCATACAGTGCAGAGCAGTTCTCTACCCACTGAGCTAAACCCCAGCCTTCTGTCTCAAAATGAAAAATATAAAACAGCTTGGGGTGCAGATTGCAATGGTAGAGCACTTGCAAATTATGAGTGAGGCCCTTTGTTCAAACCCCAAATACCACAAAATAAATTTAAAAATAACAAAAATACCTGTAATAATTGATATATTTGAATTCAAAAATAATAATTCCAAATATATTGAAATATTAAATATTCCCCTAGGTCTAGGAAAGTTAATAAATTTATATTTATACCTTCCTATATGATTAAATGAAAAGCAGCAACTTTTGTAAGGCATGGTGGTCCATGCCTCTAGTCCCAGTGATTTAAGAGGGAGAGGCAGGAAGATTGTGAGTTCAAGGTGAGAGGCAGCCTGTATAATTTAGTGAGAGCCAGTCCCAAGATTTAAAAAAATAAATAAAAATTGACCTGGGGGTGCAGCTCAATGGAAGAATACTAGCAAAATATGTGCAAAGCAAGAAAAGGAATCTAGAGTCATCCCTTAGTATCCATGAGGAATTGGTTTAATGAGCCTTGGATATCAAAATGCACGAATACCAAGATCCAGGTGTACTTTTAAGTCTCTTATATAAAATGACATAGTATTTGCCTATAATCTGCACACATTCTTTCATATTATTTAATATCTGGATTATTTATAAGCCCCAATACAATGCAAATGTAAACAGTTGTTATGCAGTATTGTTTAAGGAATAATAACAAGAAAAATGTTACAAAGAGAAATATTTTGTGGGTAGGAGAGTTTCCATCAACATTTCCTCTTGTGGCAGCTCTCTGTATATAAAGATTCCTTGTTCTCTGCATTTCACAGACACAGTTGACATTAGCAGGCAGCAAACTGGGGTTAATGGTCCAAATCTAGTAGGCTAAGAATAGTTTCCACATTTTAAAATAGTTATCTTCTTAATGGCTATATATAGTCACATGCATAATGCTCTAAATTTTATGTTTGAGTTGGAAAATGTAATGTATTCTCCTGCCCCTCAAGAAAAAGATTGCCAGCTCTTTTGGTGAAAGATTTCTAGTTCAAAAGTGCCCTCTTTGGTCAATGTATCAAAATTTCATCTTTTTAACAGAGTTGCTAGAGAATGAAAGGTAATCTGTAGAGTGGAGTTTTATATTAGTTTACTATGACTTTCATAACAAATTGCACAAAATGTATACAAAATTTTGTGTTTTTTTGTCTTTATGTAACTTCTACTCTTAATATAAGAACAGCAATCTTGGATTTAGGACACGTGCTAAATCTGGATAGTTTTATGTAAGAAGCTTCACTAATTACATTCACAAATATAATGTTTACAAATAAGATCACATTCTTATGTTGAACAAAGTCTGTATTCAAGGAAAGTGGATGCTAATTTGTGAGAGTCTATTCAACATGCTACAGTGTGGACATCACAAATGTTTTTCTTTTGGTTTATATATGGACAACAAAAGTTTCCTCCTTGCATCTTTTCTTTATAACAATCCAAAGTGGATGATTACCCATCATCCTATTTACCTACGTTTCCAAAAGCATTGATTTTTTTTTCCAGACTGGTTCCTTAAGTTTTGTAATCATTTTAAGGAATCTCTTTATATCTCCTGCTGGGTGCATTGAGTTATATTTTCATTACTTATTTTTATATGGGGTGAACTTTTTCCTTTTTGGAAATATTACCTTCTTATTGTTTTCCGGGGAGTTTTTCATGCTCATTTGAGTTATTTGTGCTTATTTGTGTATCTAGATTTATTTGTGTTGCTGGAGCTTGAATAATTATTCTGCCAGAGATTTATTATTGTTTTTCTGCTTATATGGGTAATTTGAAGTTTAAGCATTTAGTATTTCTTCAGCTACTTTCTCCAAAGTAGGAATTTTAAATAAGAGTTGTGAATCTTCTTATTTGACCATAGCTATAGTTGATTATGAAAATACCATTGGGAAGTTTTCTTAAGTGCACAAGCAGAAATGATATTGTTATTATTTTAGATTGAACTACTTGTTAAATTATAAACAAGTGAAATAATATAATCAGCTAATTATAGTCCTTGTTTAATTACTGAACACCTACATAGGGGAAGTAACAGACAGGTGTCTATGAGTTGAGCACACAAAACAACAGCTACCTGAATAAAAAGTAAGAAAACAATACTTATGCAAAATTTCTAAAATATTTTGCCTTTGGCTAAATTATAAATTTTGACTACAGTTTGTGTTCATTAGTACTTTTTAAATTAAATTAAAACCTTATTTTTTGTTGTTGTTGTTGGGTGCCATTGACTCAGATCCAACTCATAGCTCCACTGTACATCAGAATGAAAGATTACCCAACATTGTGCCACCCACATGATCTTTTTATGTTTGAGCCCAATGTTACACTCACTCTGTTTCTTCTCATTTTGAGTCATACCACATCAGGAAAAGGAGGTCCCAGGAGCTCTACGCCATTCCCATCATCAAAGTCAAGTCTACTTTGAGGAGGCAACTCTTCTACAGTCTCTTGAATGCCTTCATCCCTGGGGGGCTAATTTTCTAGCACTATATTTGACAGTGCTTCTCTGCTATTCATAGGATTTTCAATGGCTAATTATTTCCAGTGGGCTGCCAGCTTATTCTACCTAGTCTGTCTCAGTCTAGAAGCTCAGCTGAAACTTGTGCTCCATGTGTGTCCATGCTGATATCTGAAGTATTGGTGTCATGGCTTTAAGCACCACAATAACACACAAGCCCCCATAGCATGACAAGCTGACAGGCACATGGGGGAAATTAAAAGCTAAGGTAGTTTAAACAAATGATAACAATTAAGATAATAAAACATTGTTTAGCCTGAAAAACATCAAGAGCTAAAATCTTAGTTCACATAGAGCAGAATTCAGGTCGAATGGTGATGCCAGATTTTTCATGTTCTGCCCTAAACTTTAGATTCTCATAGTACTTAGTGAGAACAGAAGAAAATAATTTTCCACTGAACAGATCTGGGAAAATATATACAAGTGATTCAAATTTGCCTACCTGGGTTCACTTAGCCATTTTGAACCAATCATCTGTGTGCAGAAAGGGAAGGAGTACCGTCACTGAATCATTGACCAAGTGTATTTAAGGTGTTTACTCTTTGGCCCAAGGAGATAACATTGGCCCTATATAGACACCTTAACTCAGCAAGGTTACTATTGAACTAGGGATATAGTTGTTACCCAAAGAAAGGAATGTCAAACTGTATTAGCCTCAACTACTTTACTCCATACCAGAATATTAACATTGATTTTCTATGTTTTAAAATCACCCCAAGTGAGTATACATTACTTTTTAATAAAAAATATAAAATTGTCACCATTTTCAAAATGTAGTTTGTTAGATTAAATTAATAATTCTCACATAATATCATGCCATTTGTTCTTCTTAACCATGGTCAGAAGCTCATTCATTGGAAAAATGAGTGCCATATTGGCATTGTTCTCATCCCATCAACTCCTGGGAATGGCTCATGGGAAGCCTGTCTGGTCTCTATTAATCAGGTGGCACATGGACTAACTTAATGTCTGTACTTTAATGACTTCAAAATAGCATCTCTTCATGAACACATTTATGGAATCATGCTGATTTTGGCTCTTTGATTCTCACCTTAGTTATTAAGAGAGTTCCTACTGTCTTCTCTCTCCACACAGTCAATTGAAGAGGAATTGGTGAAGTTTATCATTGGCTACATCCACGGGTAGCCTCAGATATGAGAAAGTCCACTTTTATCTATTTTGATAATCACAGGTTGTTTTAGAAGCAGATAAATTATAAGTAATAGTAGGAAGAAAGTAACAGTTTCAAGTATAATTTCATGGTGATTATATAAATGAAGAGATGAAACAGAGGCTAATTTTGGGTTTAATTGCTAGGAGAAACTGTCACAATATAGGAAGTAGTTACCAAATATCAATCATCTTATGTTTTGTTGCTGAGGGTAATATAAACTGATTTCTTTGGTACAGGGATGTATTTTTTAAGTACGATTAAATGAATTGGAGGTATGTATACTTGCAAGTACTTAAAGCCATGGCATAGTGATCTAATTAATCAACTAATGTAGCCTCCACTTGTCTGTCAGTTTGTCCTGCTATAGGAGCTTGGATGCTGCTGTGATGCTGAAAGCTATGCCATCAGTATCTTGGATAACAGCAGGGAAAACTATGATGAACATGTTTTAACTGTGCTTCCAGACAAACACAGACTAGGAAGAAGGACCCACTAGCTCACTCCCAAAACAATTAGCCTTTGAAAACCTTATGAAGAGCGAATAGCAGAGAAGCACTGTCAGACACAGTGCTGGAAAATGTGTCCCTCAGGCTGGAAAACACTCAAGAAACAACTAGGGAAGAGTTGCCTCCTAAGTAGACTTGTTTTAATGTTGAGAATGAAATAAGGCCCCTGGGACTTCCCTTTGCTTATGTGGCATGACTCAAAAGTAGAAGAAACATAGTGGTTGCAACATTGGGCTGAAACATAAAAAGATTGTGTGTGTGGCACCGTGTTGGGTAGTATATCATTCTATTGTACATAGGGTCTCTAGGAGTTGAATGTGACGCAATGACACCCAACAACAGCTAATGTAGAGGTATAATTGAGACAACACATCTATTTATAGTTTGTATTCTGCCCTTTTCATTTAAGTTTTTGTATTACCCCTTTCCTAATAAGATGCCTTGTTAAGGTATTTTATTTGTTCTACAATATGTCACTAATGGTTTTAATATTATTTATTTTATAAGATTCTTATTTTCTGAATGTTTCCAGCTTCTAGGAATCCAAAATAAAGTCAAGCCTTTTTTCTGTACTTAGAAATATTCCAAGAGCTAGGAATGTAGCTCAGTGATAGAATACTTGTCAAGAATGTGTGAGACCCCTGGTTTGGGGAAAAAAAAAAGTATATATATATATATATATATATATATATATTATGTAAGATATCTTTCTTGCTGGCATTTTTTAATGTGGTGCTGGGAATCAAGTCCTCACACATGCTAGGCAATCACTCTGCCTTAGAGCTGCATCCTCAGCCTAAAAGGTATCTTGATACAAGATTATTAACATTTTGAAATTCTTGATATATAATCCCAAGTTTCTCAAATGGGTTGATCAAATTATTTCATATTAATTTATACACTAAAGCTATTTGTAATTATTTGACAAAAATTTACTTTTTATTTATATTATATTATGTTTTTATTTTTTTAGAACCAAGGAAAATACATTTAATCATTTTTAAAAGTAATTTTTAACAGTCTTTTATTTTCTCATTTTGTTCTTTTTTTTTTCCTCTGTTGTTGTTGTTGTTTTGAGACACGGTCTTACTGTGTATCACAGTTCTTCTCAAACTTGCTATGTATTCCAGGCTGACCTTGAACTTGTGAGCCTCCTGTCTCACAAGTGCTATGATTAAAGGGGTGCACCACCATCCCTGGTTACACAATAGTTTATTAAAACACTAGCTTGTATGTAATATACTAAGGTTTATAATGAACTCATAAAAAGTAATTATAAAAACATAAAACAAGGGAAATACTGAAAGCCTCAAATTAAATAATTTCTTTTTGAGAATAAAAAGTGTATAATCTAAATCCTAAGAATTTTATTTTCTTTATTAGTCAGTTTCTGTTGCTATAACCAAATGCAATGGGAGAAAGACCTGTCAGTTCACTCCCAACACAATCCTGAAAACAATCAGCCATTTAAAATCCTATGAGTGTTGCCAAGAGTCAGACCCAACTCAATGACACCTAACAACAACAGCTAAATAACCAAATGCAAAAGACTTAGTCATTTACTAAACATAGAAATTTATTGGGCTCACAGATCTGGTGGCTGGGAAGTGCACCAGCATGGCTCCACTGTCTGCTCAGCATTTTCGGGAAGCTAAATGTTGCATCAAGGCTGGGGCTCAGTCAGTGGAGTGCTGCTCTGTGGTCTCTGAGGCCCGTGGTTTGATCTCTGGCACCGCAAAAATGGGAGCAGGGGACGGCAGCCTACTTCCAAAGCAATCCCAGAACAATCAGCCATTGAAAACCCTACAAGTGCTGTAAGTCAGACCCAACTTGGTGGCACCTAACAACCACAAATGATGCATCAAAACAAAGCAGAGAGGATCATGTGGGTAGAATGAGCAAGCATGCTAGCTGAAGTTTCTCTTCCTTTCCTTATGAAGCCACGATACAAGCATGGCAATTCTACTCTCATTACTTTATCTAACCCGAATTAGCTCCCAAAGTCTTCACTTCCAAAAATCATCAATACATGAATTTGTAGGTTAAGTTTCCAACACACAAACTTCAGAGCCATACATTTTCTATTCAGCTGCTAGACAGATTTTTATATAAAAATTAGTTAAGTACAAATTATGATTTTATTTTTATTTTGTTTTATTTTCCCATAAAATTTTAATACATTTTTGGAAAGGATATAATTTTTTTCTTCTGATATGTCTTGGCATTAAAATATCCATTAATACATATTAGAATGCTGTAATGATATTTTAAAATACAAATTCCCTATAATTATAGAACCAAGATGATCTTTACCCACATATCCTATCAAATATACCAAGAGAAAAGAAGAATGAGAAAGAACGAAGTTTGAGAAAGAAATATCCTTCACACACAAAATGCCTTATTTTGATGTTTGGTGTGGTCAAATCAAGTCCCAATCATAGCCACCTTATGTACAGTAGAACAAAACATTCCCCAACACTGTGCCATGACTGCCAGTATGTCAAGTGCTTCTCTGTTATTTTTAGGGTTTTCAATGGCTAATTGTTTTGGGATTGTTTCAGGAGTGGGTTTCTAGGTCCTTCTCTCATTTTTTTGTGGTGCTGAGAATTGAATCCATGGGTTCAGAGAGTGCAGAGCAGCACTCTACCAATTGAGCTAAACCCCAGCCCCTATCCAGCTCACAGGGATCCTCATAGGGTTTTCAATGCCTATTGTTTTGGGATTGCCAAGTCCTTCTTTCATTTATACAGTGCTAGGGATAGAACCCGGGTCATCTCAGGGCTCTACCAATTGAGTTAAACACCAGCCTGTTTTATATTAGCAATGTGAGAAACAGTTCAGGTTTAGGGTATTAGAAAATATCACACTATATTGTCCTTATCTATATAAAGGAAGGAAGACAAGAAGAGAGAAGTCAAGAGAGAGAGAGATTGAGAGAGAAAGGAAGGAAGAAAGAGAAGGGAAATATTAATGAAAACAAAGCATGAACTAAGCAGAGGATGGTTTTCCATACCTGGAATCTCAGCACTGGTGGTTCTAAAGTGGACAAGTATGAGTTTAAGTCCAGCCTAGGCTGCACAGTGAGACTCTGTCTCAAAACAACAATAACATCAATAAAAAAAGAAGAATGAGCTGAAATTTAGGATAAAATTTACTCTTTGGTAAAAGCAGCAGGCTTCAAGTATGAATTTATACAGTGTTGAATTAAACATCTATTATTCTGCAATAACCACTTAGATGCTTCTACACCAGGTGTTTGCATGGTTTTAAATATTGTTGGTATTTTATCTTACTTGGAACACCAAATAGAATTTGTCTGTCAGCATCAAAGGTAAAAACCCCCTGCTTATTTTCTATATTATTTAAGAACTGAGAAATGTTCACTTTTCCTACCTATGAAAATTAAAGTTGAAGAAGTATATTAGTAGCTTAATAAGATTGACAGAAATTAAAGTCACTTAAAGATTGCTTCCCCTATGTGTCTGTCAGCTTGTTGTGCTATGGGGTTTGCATGTTGCTGTGATGCTGAAAGCTATGCCACCATTATCTCAGATAATAGCAGGGCCATGCATGGTAGATAGGTTTATGTTGAACTTTCAGACTAAGATAAATTAGGAAGAAGAACCCAGCAGCCCACTCCTGAAACCATTAGCTAGGAATAGCAGAGAAGCACTGACAAATACAGTGCCGCATAGTGAGCCACTCAAGCTGGAAGGCATTCAAGAAATGACGCAGGAAGAGATGTCCCCTTAAAGTAGAGTCAACCTTAATTATGGGAATGGAATAAAACCCTTGGAACCTCTTCTTGCTGATGTGACACCACTCAAAATGAGAAGAAACACAATGGTTGCAACAAGAGGCTCAAATATAAGAAAGATGGGTATGTGACACAGTGGTGGATAGTGTTTTGTTCTATTGCACATAGCATCCCTATATATTGGACTCAAGTCTAAGGCACCTAACAAAAAAATAAAATAAAGATTATTCATTGCATTAATTTGATAGAGCTACCACAATAAAATGCCATCGACTGATTGACTTAATATAAATTTACTCTCTTAGTTTTAGAGAATAGAAGTCCCAGATCAAGGTGTAATGTAGTCCCTAGGAATTACAAGTCCTGTTAGAAATACCATACTGAGAATGACCATGGGGCATGTGTGCAACAGCCCTGACACTAGAAGAAAGACTCATCTTCCAGGAGAAAGGCTGTCTCCCAGCTAAATCTGCATGTGGGGAGTTCCCGGCTTTTGCTTCATTTCATCTATAACACTACTACAGGCAAAGGAGAGAAAACTTACGAATCTCTCCCCCCCTAATTTTGACCAAAATTTTACATAAATTTATTTTTCTGTTTCTCTGCATATGCCATGCCATTTTCTCTAAACATGAGTGAAATTTTAGACCCAGAATAGGCTTTATGGCTCAGGGCTTCGGCAACAAACGTGTCAGCAGGTTTGATTTCTCCTGAGGCCACTCTCCTTGGCTTGCAGATGGCCATCTTCTCACTCTGTCCTCATATGATCTTTGCTCTGTATATACACATGCCTAGAGGCTCTAAGGATTTCTGAATTTACTTTTCTTACAATGACCACCCTAGTGATCTCATTTAACTTAATCACTTTTTGAAAGGCTCTGTTTCCAAATACCATTACTTTCTGAATATAGGCATAAGAGAGTCAACATATGAATTTTGGAGGCACATGGTCCATAACCTATGGGGATCTCAGTTCACATGGTCCAGATCTATCTTCTTTATGTCTGTTTTCTTTTAACATTAAAGGCTCAAGCACCATATTTAGAGCACACTGTTTTCTTATAAAATATAAAGTTTTCCTTATTTATTTGTAATTTTTATAGAAATAATAAATTATGAACAACTTTCAAATTATCCAGGGTTCAAGAAATGTGTCATTAAAATATTTTTACTTTCCTTCAGAGGTTTACATCCAATAGCACTTTTTTAAAAACAAAATTAGGTCCATACTAAATGTAATGCTTTCCTCTTCCTGAATTCTGCTTTTTCCATTTGTAATTACATTTGAGACAATGTCCATGAAAGGAAATATACTTGGAAAACATGGGTTTAAATATTGTGTATCTTATTCATATTTCATCATATATCTTACCCTTTCTCCTTCCATCTTGGCTCACTCGACTTCATGTCTAGCGCTTTTTCCTGATTTCAGGGACTACTGACTAATAATATTCCCAAATTCATCACCATATATACAGGCAACAGACTTCTGTAATCTTCTCTATGACAGTCTGATATCCGGATCTTTCTGGTATATCCTTGCAAGTCTCACTGAATGTGTACACAGAAAGTCTCCTAAGGAATTTTCCTGAACCTCTACCTCTCCTGATCGCCCTGACTTCCCAAACCCCTTTCTCAATTTTACTATGCCAAGTTCATACCATAGATCATTATTCTAACCTTTTAACAGTTGTTTTTCTTCCCTTATTGAATCCTGATAGAGAATTTTTTTAAATGCATCATTTCACATTTACAGTTATAGTTAAGAACTATTATTTATTTTTTTATGATTCCATGGATAGATTATAGCATCATGTAATTAATACTCATTGTTGTTAGGTGCCACTGAGTAAGGTCCAACTTATAGTGATCGTCCCAGGGTTTTCAATGGCTGATTGTTTCAGGATTGCTTCAGGAGTGGATTGCCATGTCCTTTTTGGCAGTGCTGGACATCGAACCCAGGATCTCAGAGAGTGCAGAGCAGCATTCTACCAACTGAGCTAAACCACAGCCCAATTAATACTCATAGATGCGTATAAAAATATTTTGTTGATCTTAGTGGAATACTAAGCATTGTTTATTTTTTATTTTTAGGAATAATGTCTAATAATAAATAACCAATTTACATTAAGAAAAAGGCTATGCCCTTTAAATATATATGAAATACTCAAGAAAAAAAGACTAGAAACATCGTGAAATATTTGCAGTCAGTATTCCCAATATTGTACATTAAAATAACAAATAGAGTAGAGGTGTCAAAAGTATAACTTTGGAGCCCAAAAGACTTAGTCTCAATTCCACCTTCCTCCTTTACTATTTGGGTCATATTGTCTACTTAATCACATAAAATGTCAATTTCTTCACTTGTAAAATTGAGATAATCACTTTCACTCTGTGGATTGTGACAATTATTTAAAACAGTTCACAAAACCCCTGGCACAGTGTAGGTAATATTATAAGTCTACTGCTATTAACTGCCTGCAGCTGTAGCACTGTGGCGTCTGATCCTGTCAGATCTTGGAAGCTAAGGAGGGTTGAGCCTGGATAGTATTTGGAAGGGAGACTGCCTGGGAACACCAGATGCTGTAGGCTTGGGAGAAGGACCAGGCAAGTCACTCCCCAAAATCAATCCACCATTGACAATCTTATGAACAGCAGAGAAGCACTGACCATAGCGTTTTGCCTGTTACATGTAGGGTTGCTATGAGTCGGATACCGACTCAATCGCACTTAACAACAAATGCTATTAAGTAGCCTTCTGTTCTAAATGTGTCATATGGTTTCATTTCATTAATAGTACTCAGTGTGGCTGTTTTTATAACCTTTATTTCATGTATAGGAAGACTGAGACTGAGGCTCTTTTTCATACATACAAACTATCTGAATTGACTTATAAATATTTCTCATAGTAAAAGTTTTTTGTGTTGTTCTTATAGAGTAACAATCAGGAAATATATAGTAATTCATATTACCTAGACTACTGAAGAAGGCAGAGACATGAATAAGCCAAAGAAGTAAGTAAAGCTAAATTATATCCACATGATGTTGCATGAATCACTTGCACTTTCTCCACTAGGTTTGTTTCCTGACACAAAACTGAACATGATTTGCACCTCCTCAGTAAACATGACTAGGGGAGAACACTTAGCTACTTCTGAAGGATGCTGAAACCAGAAGCAAACTGACCTCATATTCAAAACTCACCAATAATCCTCAAGACACAATATCTCCATAACTTCAATCAGAAATTGATGATAGCCTTCTACATCTTAGCAGAATGCTTTGGCTTCCTGGAAGAGGAGTGGGTAACTAGAATGAGTTTTGTAGTCTGTGCTTTCAGTACAGCTTTGACAGCTGGTATCTTGGCATCTTCATAAATGTTTTGAACTGCACTGGGATGCAAATTTGTCATCTGTATTAGAAAAATGATAAATCCTACCCTTTTGGAATGTTACCAATGTTAAAATAAATAATGTCATGTTTCATACCACATTGGCAAAGAATTTGGACACTTCACCAATGAAAGTATATAGATGACAAACAAGCCACAAAAATAGATTAGACACCATTAAGTGTTAGAGAATTGTAAATTAAAATGGCAATGCATTACAACTAGACATCTATTATAATGGCTACATAAAACAAAAGCAAACAAAAGAAACAAATATGCCAATACCAAGTTCTGGTAAGCATACAGAGCAGTTGTTGTTGTCAGGTGTCATTGAGTCATGTCAGATACATAGTGACCCTCATAGGGTTTTCAATGGTTGACTGGACTGTTTCCCGATTGCCTCAGGAGTGGATTGTCACATCCTTCTCCCGTTTTTCTGGTGTTCACAATCAAACCTGGGGCCTCTGAAACTGCAGAGTGGTGCTCTGCCAACTGAGCTAAACCCCAGCCCACAGAGCAACTAGAATTCTCATATACTGATGACTGAATTAACATCATATAGCTCTTTTGGAAAAAAGTTTGGATGAAATGAAATATGCCTTACCCATACAGCCCAGCAATCCCACTCCTAGCCCTTCATCCAAGAGAAATTAGAAAACTTTTCATAAAATAAATTACATGCCTATACATATAGCAGATTTACTCACTGCCATCAAAAGGAATAACACCCAAATGCTGTTTAGTAAGGGGATGAATAAACTATCATAAACTGGTAAAATAAAATGCTGTTCAGCAATAGAAGGGAACAGACTAATGTGCATAATATTATGACTAAGTTTCAACTGTGTTATGCTAAGTAAAAGAAAAGACTCAAGGCAAAACTGTAGGAACAATAACAACAACAACAAAATCAATGTTTGCAAAAGGCTAAGGTCATGTGGATAACTTGAGAAACATGAAGAAGCCACATGTGATGGCTCATGCCTGTATTTCCAGCACTGTAGGGGCAGAGGCAGGAGGATTGAGAGCTCAAGGCCAGCCTGAGCTACAAAGAAAAATCCTGATTTTAAAAATGAAGATGGAGCTCCCTGGTAGAGAGCTTGTCTAGCATGTATATGACCCTGGTTTCAATTATCAGCACCACAAAAATAACTAAAAATTAATGAATTTGGGGAGCTAAAGATGGAACTATTCTACACTTTGATTATTGAGAGTTACATTACTATATGATTTTGTCATCAAGGTACTGTATATTAGAAAAGTAGTTTTTACTCTCTGTAAATTATTCCCCAGTAAGGGGACAATCTCATATTTGTACATCCTTTTATAATATACATTGCATATTTCATACATCATCAATTGATTTTCACATAATTAGCTGGTAGATATTATTCTTCCCTTGATGTCACAGGTAACAAATGAATAGTGAATACAAAGAAAGAGGACCAGTTCTGAGTTTCATGATTCCCAACCAAGTGTTCTTCCTGTCAGAAATTAAGTTCATGAGGTGTGTTCCTTCGACCATAGTTTATTGATGGCTTAAGAACACCCTATCATATCTTTCTCATTAAAAAGTTTTGCACTGAATAGCATCATAATGTATTGTACTTTCTAGGTTTTTTAGAAATGAGTTTTAGAAAAAAGTGAACATTTTCCTAGGATAATTGACTATCATTTGAAATTTTATACTTTGTACCTTATTGCTATTCTTTTCCTGAAAAAAAAAAAAGAGTCTACAAAAATGAATCAACAACAAGCTGCCAAACCACCACAAGGGAGCTGCTTTTGGGGAATATAAGAATAGGTTATTTTTGTTTCTAGCTACAAACTTTCTTCTCTGGGACAATAAATTAGGATAGCAGGTCGGCTTTGAAGTCACTCAAAGCTACCACGTGGCACTGTATAGAATGCTTTTCTTTAGTGAGACAGATATTTATCCTGTTTCTTTTCTCCTGTATAGAAAGAAAGCCACACAAAGAAACACATCATGTAACAAGCAAAACAACTACTTGCTCAAATATAAAACACTCCCTACAGAGTAGTAGCACAGCTCCTCTTCAAGAGTAAGCCATCAGCTGGAACTGAGAGGGTGAAGTGGAACATTAACCGCTCTGGTATCTCTTCCAACTGGTCAGCAAATGGTCCTGTCCCCTGTGCCCAGCATGGTTAGAGAACACCACACTTTCTAACTTGCTAAGGATATTCAGTCTGATTTTAAATGGAGACTGGATCTATAACATCACAGGAACTGAGACAAAATTGACATTGTCCATTGTAATAAATGAACCACATTAACTAAAGGGAATAGATTAGTGGAAAACAGATACAAAGGACCAAATATAGGGCATCAAACTATGATGAGTGGCAAAAGATAAAAAGGAGGAGAAGATGCTGAATTCAGAGTCATCTTCATGTCTCATCTTTATCAGTAGCTTTAGGCAAGGCCTGGGGCTTCTATTTGATGGCTAGTTAGAACTCTGGTATCATGCTTACAGAAATGGTATATCTAGTGTATAATAATGTAGTGGCTGGCGTTTGCCTCAGTTGGTAGAGTGCTGCTCTGCACTCTCTGAGGACCTAGGCTCAATCCCTAGCATCACAAAAAATGGGAGCCAGTCCTGGCATTCACTCCTAGAACAATCCCAAAACAAGTAACCATTGAAAATACTCTGAGGGTCAGTATGAGTCAGACTTGATTCAATGGCACCTAACAACAACCAGGCTATCACTAAAATATTTGTCTGAAGCCATAGAACCCTGCATCCAATTCCGCCTGATCTCAGAAGCCAAGCAAGGTTGATCTGGTTAGTCTTTGGATGAGAGACCACCTGGGAATACCAGGTGCTGCAGGCTAGGGAGAAGCACCTGGCAATCCATGCCAGAAAGAGTCCACCATTGAAAATCCTCTGTATAACAGAGAAACACTGACTTAGTGGTGGGCATGACACATACATACAAACATACATATATAAAAACTATTGCTTCTGCTTCTCTGGAGAATCTTAAAGTAATAATTATTTGGAAGCAAAATAATATCAAGAGTAAAAGAGCAATTACTTTGTTGTCTGGGAACAAACTCAGCTGATGCCAGACCACAAGCTGGAATAGTCCATTTCACATCCAGATCCCTCTCCTTCATGCTCTCTGTGCACTCTTCTCCTTTACCTCTGGCACTTAAAATGAGCCAGGACTTCAGGGTCTGCCCCAAATTCACTTGACAATAATCCTTCCTCATGAAGTCATTTTGGTTTTAGTTTGTAAGTTTCAGTGATTCAAACAACTTTGATTAATTTGAAACTCAGTTACCACTGTAATAATTTATGGGAGAATTGAAGATCTTGGCTATTTCACTCAAACTCTTTTTTTTTCTTTTTTTTCTTAATGTTAAATGTGTGTTTGAATATTAAGTTGTACATGATCAGTAAAACAGTGAGAATATCCAGTAATTATACAGAAAAAATATAACTAGTACTACTCATCATTTTCCTATCACCAAAACTAAAAAAACAAACAAACAAACAAACAAAAAAAACCTAATATTATAGCTGACACATCATCACATATTATGTATGCACAGTAAAAATTCTTTGGACTTTGGTCTGCTTCTTTTTTAATAGAGTACTATTATGCATGTTTTATTGTAACTTCTTTTCCTTGTGCTGATGGTTCCTCCTGATTATCAGATTATTTAATACATTTTTATCATATTCTTTTTTTAATACTGTAGAATTTAGATATAGCACCTATTTGTTATTGTTTGTTGTTATTAGGTGCCTTTGAGTCATGTCCAAGTCAAAAAGACCCTTATAGGGTTTTTAATGGCTGAGTTACTCTTTTTTCTGAAAATAGATAACCAAGTTATTTCCAATGCTTTGCCAATATAGAACAAGCTTCACTGAGACTTTCTCTACATATAAATTTATAGATTTTTTAGAAGATATGATCACAATATGGGTCAATAGACATTTTCAATTTTAATGGACTCTTCCAAATTAATATTTATTAAAGTTTATATTTTCACTAGCAATGAGTGCCCATTTCACAATATTATTACCTGTGTTAGATGATGCTCTACTAGTTTTTCCTAATTTTATAGCCAATATGTGTATCAATATATCTTTATCTTTAATTTCTCTAAACCATTGATAAAGTTGAGTAACTTTTCATAAGTTTATTAGACATTTTGCTGCAATTAAATTTTTAGCAATCTGGAGCACTAACTTAAGTTATCCCCCAGGAAACACTTCAGAAACACTCCATTTAATTTGAAAACATACAAATACATTACTTGTTGTCAAGTAATGAAAGCAAACATTATGAAAGAACAGGACCATGGGACAGGTATGGGGGTCTTTCTTTGTTCAGAAAAGGAATGAAGAAGACCATATGGGGTAGACTGAGCACTGGGAAAGGTGCTGCACACCTAACACCATGAGAAGACTAGATCCAGTGGTCTAGGGGGCTCCTATGCATTTATGAGGAAAACAATTCTGTTGTGACAGTATGAAGAAAGAAGAACCTAAATAAGAGAGAGGAATTGCTAGAGAGAGTTTTTGTTTTCTTCACCAATGCCAGGGTGACTTTCAATAAGAAGAGAACCAGTCTGCAGAGCTCAGTTGAAACCTTCTAAGTATTACTTCAACAGCCAAGTGTAAGTCAAATCTAGAAACACTAACGAGCAAGTAATTTGCAGTTTGGTATCAATTCTGATCCTGCTGAGAAGGCTATGTTTTCTTCTGGGAAAAACAGAATAATGAACTGAAACTCCCAAGCAGCATCCTAATGGCGATGGGCAGCTGGCCCATGAAGCACCAGGCATTTACTCAGCCAGCTCTTTGCTTCCTGTCCAACCAGAGGAAGTCAGTTGTTTGCATGTTTATGATGACAGAGGCATAGAATCAACTGGACAAAATGACCTATGAAATCTTTCCCGTCACCGAAGCCATTCCGCACCCCAAACCCTGGGCATCCACCTCTTCCTTTGTAAATCTGATGGATCTGGAATTTTCTAGCTTATTGAGGTTGTCATTTCAGTGACTCTCAACTTCAACAGTAACCCCATGCTAAGCCCCTGAGCAAGCAGCCTCTGGAGCCTCTCTCAATAGCGCTGTGACTCTTCTGGAAGCCCTGAGGACAACAGGCTAACTAATACAATCCCCTCCACATGGAGATAGGTCAGCTAGACTTGTCTGAGTTCTCCCTGGATGACTTGATTCAAGGCAGCCTAACCTTTCCACAGAGAGAGCCATGTTCCTGCAGAGAAGAGCTGTTTCTCTGTAGGAAAATAACAGAAAAAGAATGACTCTGCTGCCCTGTGGAGAAACTAAAGTCTGCCCAAGACACACATTATTTTTCTGTTCCAAAAGAAGTATACTGCATAGTGGACCCTTTCCAAACAATCAGGACATTTTAACTAGTTTAATTTCTAATAGGATAAGTGAAGAAAGAAATACTAGCAAAATATAATGCCACTTCTTATTTTTCTCTCTTCAATAAGAACAGTCTATCATTCAGATGGGAGAAGGTCCCGGTGATCCACTCCCAAAACATAATCAGCCATTGAAAACCCTATGAATAGCAGAGAAGCATGACAATAGTGATTTCATCTGTTGCACATTTGGTCACTATGAGTCAGACACCAACTCAAAGGCACCTAACAACAACAATCATCCAGATGAGTCCCTCTGTCACACTGAATTACCTAAAGAAGCCATCCAATGCCCCCAAATTCAAATATCATCTCTTCTTAAAACCAGTGGTGATATAAACCCATTTACAATATACATAGCCTGCAGCCATACCACCCTGGCGTCCGATCCTGTCAGATCTCAGAAGTTAAGCAGGATTGGGCCTGGTTAGTATTTGGATGGGAGACCACCTGGGAACACCAGGTGCTGTAGGCTTGGGAGAAGGACCTGGCAACCCACTCCCAAAAATCAATCTGTCATTGAAAACCCTATGAATAACAGAGAAGCACTGACAATATTGTTTTGCCTATTGTACATAGGGTCTCTATGAGCCAGACACCGACTCGAGGGCACCTAACACCAACAACACAATAAAAGTCTCTGTCAGTTCTTAAAGTGTTTCTTCCTGAGTATGAGACTGAGTAAAAAGCCACAAGATGCAGGCTAAGAGATGTGTGAGAGAGAGATCAATGCATGTGGAAAGGCTGCTTTCGAAACTTTGCCAGTGGGGCAAGTTATTGATAAATCAGAATGTGGCAAGACAATTACAAATTATCACAGCCTCCCTAGGAGAGCTCCAGCCTCAGAAATGAGGCAGCATAACTTAGTATTTTTCTTTTGGTACTTACATCAGATTGTGTTTAATATTTCATGTTAATAATAATATAATGACACTTTGTATCTACTGTTTCATAGAAAGAATCTCATGTGAGCATATGCTGTGTGCACTCATTCACAGCAAATGTGGAGAGAAGAATTAGTCGTATTTGTGGGATTTAATGTCAAAATAGGGTTGCCTGCAGCTGTGGCCCTGTGGCATCCGACCCCGGGCCTGGTTAGTACCTGGATGGGAGACCGCCTGGGAACACCAGAAGCTGTAGGCTTGGGAGAAGGACCTGGCAACCCCCTCCCAAAAATCAATCTGCCATTGAAAACCCTATGAACAGCAGAGAAGCACTGACAATAATGTTTCCCCTGTGGTACAGAGGGTCGCTATGAGTTGGATACCGACTCGATGGCACCTAACAACAATAACAATGTCAAAATATCTTTGTAATTTTGTTTCATAAAATACTATTAATATAACGTTAAGGTAAAATTTGGTAGATCAACATCACTAGTACTATTTTATGGAATAAAATTAAAATAATTGATTTGGGGAATTTAAAGGACAAGATGATCCTTAAATTTAACTCTAAATAATTTTCCACTCTGGAAACTGACAAGTGCAATAGCAGTATTTCATTGAAAAATAGTTGTGCTACTAACTATTGGACTCACCTATCAATGTGTGAGGGTTGGACCACTTCCTCATTTACAAACCTGTGCATCTTAAGCTATTGTATGGCTGTTATGTGCCAGACTCTGGGACAGTCAGTACATTTTCAGAGATACAGAAAAAGGTACACACCTGCATATAAGAGTCTCACATTCTATCAGAAGGCAAGGCTGAAAATACTGACAAAAAGATGACATGCCTGCAATATTTGAAGCATGATCAAATGCAAAAGATTGTGAAAAAGAGCATACAATTTAACCTGGAGGAGTAAAATTAACCTTCAAAGAGAAAATGAATTCTATCTTCAGAAAGTCTTGGAGTTTGCAACTCTAAATCTTGGGAAGACACTCTATATTTCTTGAGAAATAATTATGTATGAGGCTTGTTAGGCTATAAGCAAGTAGTTGTTCAAAGCACAGAACGCTTCAGACAAAGGGATGTAGATGGATAGAAAGGGTCATATCACACAGACTTTTACTTTAAGGAATTCTTTTCTAGCCCTGGTACAATGGGCACATCTGTACTCCTAGGACTCAGGAGGCAGAGGCAGGAGGATCACAAGTTCCAGACCCAGAGGCAGACTGAATAATTTAGTGAGAACTTGTCTCAAAACAGTAAAAAGAAAATGGGCTGGGGTGCAGCTCAGTGGTACAGCTCTTGCGAAGCTTATAAGCACAAGGGCCTAGTTTAAACCCCCAGTTCCACCAAAAAAAAAAAAAAAAAGATTTTTTTTCTAATAAATGATTAAAGGGAACTCATGAATATAGAGCAGAAGAGTCATGTGGTTAACTTTACAAAGTATGGAGATTTTGGCTGTGCTAGTAATCTATTGGAAAGTGGAAGGAATTGGGTGAAATGAATGTTAGAGTGCCCAATAAGAAAAATATTGAAACTTTTCAGATTCGTTTGATCAGCACATGACCTAGGGCTATGGTATTTCATCTAAGTTTTTACTTGTTTGTTTGTTTAGTGTGTAGAGTTATTTACAGAATTTCCTTATTATCTTGTTTGAGGTTTGTTGTTAGGTGCCCTTGAGTCAATGTCTGACTCATAGCAACCCTACATACAACAGACAAAACACTATTGTCCTGCTTCTCTGCTATTCATAGGGTTTTCAATGGCTGATTGCTTTTTGGGAGTGGGTTGCCTGGTCCTTCTCCCAAGCCTACAGCACCTGGTGTTCCCAGGCAGTCTCCCACCCAGGTACTAACCAGGCCCCACCCTCCTTAGCTTCTGAGATCTGACAGGATCAGAAGCCACAGTGGTTCTGCTGCAGGCTGTTTGAGGTTAGCAATACCTTTATTTTATTCCTAATTTTTGCATTTTTCTCTTTTTTACTAGTCTTTCTAGAGTTTTACCATTTTTTTATTCCAATCAAAGGACATTTTTGCTTTGATTTTTCTATGATTTTTCCTATGTTCAATTCTGTGGATTTCTACCACTATCATTCTTATTTCCTTCCCTCTGCTTGAATTGAGTTTATTTCCATCTTCTCTTTTAATATATCTAGGTGGAAGCTTAGGTAATTGCCTTAAAACATTTTTCTTTACTAACTCAAGCTTTTAATGTTATAAATATACCTCTAAGTACTGTCTTAGATTTATCCAATTCTTTCTTCATTATTGGGACCCAGGGTCTTGTGCATGCTTGGCAAGGGTTCTCATTCTGAGCCATAAATTCAATCCTGTGTTAAATTGGTTTTTTTTAATTTTGAGACAGGTTCTCCCCAAGTTGTGCAGGCTGCCTCTGGCTTTGAACCAGCAATTTTCCTACCTTGGCCTCCCAAGATGCAGGGATTACAGATGTGAGCCAAGGCTCCCAGCAAAATTTCCATTTTCACTCAGTTCATAATATTTTTAAAATAATATTTATGTTTCCTTTTTGATTCAGTTTATTTAGAGTATGTATTTTAATTTCACATTGTTTGGAGGTTTTTCTCATATTCTCTTGTTAGTAATTTCTAGTTTAATTTCCTATGATCTGAAAATGTACTTTGTATAATTGAAACAGTTTTAAGTTTGTTAAGGTTTGATTTATGAAACAAAATAAGACCAATTGTGTTAGTATTCTAAGTTCATTTGAGTGGAGTGATCTGTATATGCCCATTAGATCTAGATAGATTATGCTATTCTTTATTTCTATTTTCTCCTGGTTATCTACCTACTTCCTATTGTTGTTGTTGTTGTTAGATGCCATTGAATCAGGTCCAACTCATAGCAACCTTATGTGCAACAGAATGAAACACTCCCCACACTGTGCCATGCCCTGCACTATGTCAGTGTTTCTCTGCTATTCATAGGATTTTTGATTGCTGATTGTTTCTGAAGTTGGCTGCCAGGTCCTTATCCCAATCCTACAGCACCCAGTATTCCAAGGAGGTCTCCCATCCAGGGACTAATCAAGTCTGACCTTCGATAGCTTCCGAGATCTGATGAGATCTGATGCCAGGGTTGTATGTCTGTAGACATCTATCTAGTACACTATAATATTACAAAGAAAAGAAAGCCAAAATCAACTGCATCTGTGAATTTATCTATATCTCCTTTAAGTTCTGTTAGTTTTTGCTTCATATGCTTTGAAGCTCTGTTGTTAGATGTATACATATTTCAAAAATTTAAGTTTACCTATTGAATCAGTCCTTTATCAATGTTGTTGTTTAATCTTGTTTTGTTTTGTTTTCCCTTTATTGGTAAATGTTGGTGGGGCATTGAGTAATACAGCATTTGCTTTTTCCATTATGCAATGATTATATCACTTTTGCTAAAACTTTTATCAACTTACAAGGTTTATGTAACCTTTTAACTAATATATAATAAGACTCATATGCATATTTGGGTTATATTCCCCTATTTTCCCCATGTACTCATGAAGTTGTATTGCTTACATTGAAATTATCTTCTCCTCCTTTACCTTCTACATTGTTTCTCCTCCCTATCCCACCTCTCACATTCTTCACTTCCCTTTGCTAATTCCCTCCCTCCTTTCTACTCTTTATATTATCCCTTCTTCACTTAGTTTAACTGTGCATTTTATATATCAGTTTGTAAATAGAATTAATACTTCTGTTCATGCTGATAAATTTTTATATTAATTTAGCCACTCTCATTTTGTTTCATTTATTATTGCATGAAAGGGTTTTTCCTATACTTTCCTTTTATTCTATCTGTGTGACTATGTTTGAAGTGAATCTTTTGTAGACATCATATAGTTAGTTATGATCTGTCGGAAAATTTCTCTCCTTTAATTAGTACATTTAGACTTGTTGAAGTTGAGTACTGTCTAGTTGGGTCTGACTCATAGCGACCCTATTTACAACAGATTGAAACACTCCTCGACACTGTGTCATGGCTGATGCTATGTCAGTGCTTCTCTGCTATTCATTGAATTTCCAATGGTAGATTGTTTTGTGATTGTTTCAAGAGTGGGCTGCCAGGTCCTTCTCTGGCTTTCGCATTTGTGGTGCTGGGGATCGAACCCAGGATGTTAGAGAATGCACAGCAACACTCTACCAACTGAGCTAAACCCCAGCCCCAACATTTAGACTATTTACATTTAATAAAATTAATGATTTGTTAGTAATTATATACCATGTCATATATATTTAACTTTTTTCCTATTTAATTTTAAAATATATTCAAAATCAATATTTTAACGTGTCATTTCAAATATAAAATATTATTGTTGTTACTTTACTTCCTTATGCTGTAGTAGTTGTATATTATATACCCATACAATGAAAGAAGCTTCAGCTGGAAATGATATACTCTGATTCCAGCTGTCAAACATATTTTTAAAAATCAAGAGACAGATAGGAGAATATTTATTTGGATATTTCCCAATTCTGTTGTTTCTTTATTCCTGATGTTCCACATTTATTTCACTTTATACCTTGTTGGGGATTTTTAAAATAATATTTTCCAGCTAGGGTCCCTCATGACAGCTTGAGGGGCTGACCCCTAGCTGACCCCAGGGCTCATCTCCCTCACTCAAAACAGCCCCTCCCATCGAGTGAGCAAAGATGGCCCCCGGCCAGCTTGACCAGCCTCAACCACCATAATTTTGATTGGCTCCCCTCACCACTGTGCAGGTAGTAACTGTCTCCATCTGG
>VMDO01008048.1:0-86863 GCA_007922755.1 Pedetes capensis | reverse complement strand
CTTCCTCATCTTTTACCATCAAATCTGAATATATGTTCTCTACTTTCCCTCCTATGACAATGAACAAAATGTCTAATACTATTACTAGCCAATTCTTCCATGTACGTACTGGATTCCACTCTTCTCAGTTTCTCAAGGACTTCATTCTACATTTACCAAATCTCTGTCTCCCCTATCACTCATTTCCCCCTTTTGTCTGGAGCATTACTATAAGCATACAAAGTCCCTCCAGTGTCCTCATCTTCCAACTACCTGGTAAGATAAGTTTTTGTTTTGTTTTGTTTTTGTTTTTGTTTTTTTTACTTTTTAATTTATTACTATCTTGCTGCCTCTATGAAATGTTCAACAGTGTATCCCTAGTACCAGTAAACTTTGATTTCCACCATATTGGCCAAATTTTGAAGGCATGCCAACCAAATGAGATATTCCTACTAGGGAGTATGATTTCTTAAAGAGCACATATCCACACACCTCTTGTTTTCATGTCTACCTCATAGCAAAAAGTTATACTTTGTATTTCATCAAGTATCCTATAGGCAATTTATGAAAGAAGACTATCCTGAAATAAGAGGAAACAAGAGACTATCATAACACCACAGGGCAGTAAGGTTCATGTATATCATTGTGAGAAGAATTTCAAATTTGGTTTTACTTTTTTTTCCTAAAGAGAGCAAAGTATGATAAGCTTGAATTTTAAAAAAGAATCTATTTTCAGACAATGAACACAATTATGTAACCAGAAAAACATTGTATTTTATTTGCCAAGGTCTCTTTGCAACTAGCACATTTTTGTGCTGTTCCAGGCTATGTGTTGCTAATTAGGGCAACATCTCTTTACGGGGTAACTATTTTGCATAAATAACTAAAAAATAAAATTAGAAAAGACTGTAAGAATTTAAGTTGAAGCTTGACTAAAACCACTTCAACAGATTTCCATATCCAATGTGAGGTCTGAAGTCAGAATGCCTGGTATAGATCTCTGACAGTCTGGCCTGTGACAAGTTACTAAACACTCTTGATTTCCTATTTATAAAAATCCAGTTGCCATGAGGATTAAATCAGTTAATATATGTAAAGATCTTAGAGTAATGTGTGGCCCATTTTAAGTACATGCCAGCTAGTAGTAGTATGAAAGACAATGGCAGCTACCAGCAGAAAAAATTGCACCAGATTAAACAAAATAACATCCAGTAAGTGAAGTGATATCTCTTATCAACCCCTGAGATGATAACTGAAGGGTAAGGAACCATTTTCACTATTTTGCAAGCAGAAAGAATAACAAGTCCGTGGACCAAAGGGTGGTCTCCCATGAAACAAAGAGAAATTAAGAAAATGGAAAGGCCTTACCATCCATGCCGTCAAGAGAACAGCTGTGACCAGGAACTTCGAAGGAGGGTCAGATGCCCAGCAGATGAGTAAGTAGAATCTTAGCTGCGTGGAATTAACATTAGAAAAGTCACCCTTAATTCTTCTCTTTCTTTCAACACATATCCAACAAATCCAGAATCCCACAAACCCTACCTATGGGCTCTCACTTTAGGATTCATCCAGAATCTGCCATTTCTCACCCCCTTTTCCCCATCACCAACACCATCTCTCTTCTAGCACATAAACAGTTCTCTTTTACTAGGCTTCAAACTGTGGTTTGAATAATATTTAGGGCGACTAACCCATCTGATTTATTATAATGCATCCGGTGTCTGCTCTATCTATAGGAGCTTAGTGTGATTCTATTTAGTTCTAGCCTTAGTCGGAATTTTAATTCAATACTAGTTAGCAAAGCACAGAAGAATAGTTAGTGTAGATAATTAAGATTAAAGTCATGTTATTCTGTGCACTCTCTTTTTTCACTTAAGGTGATCTTTAAAATTGCAAGGGTTTTTATATAACTTGCATATGTTTTATAATTGATGTGACTTTGGTAAGTCTAATGTTAAGATATGAATTATGGCGCTTTCTTGTTACTTATCCAACAAACATTTCCATGAGCTCCACCAGGTATCACACACTGTGTTACCTGCTAGGGCAACTGCTGGATTGAAAGTTTCTTGAGGGTTAGGAGCTGAATGTCTTGGTTCATTTCTACAACCAGCCCCTCCCTTTCCCTAACACAAGCCTGTGTGCTCTTGCAGGCCTCACACCCAGGGCTGTCCAACATACACTCTTGAGTCCTGTCTCCAAAATACTGCCCAAGTCTACCACTTCTCTCCACTTTCACTGTCAAAACCCTAGTACAAACCACCATTAATCTCCGGCCTAGATGACTACATTAGCTTCCTATCTTGGTGTTGTTTACTCCCTGCAGTCTATTCTTCATACAACAGCCACAGCAAAATTCCTTTCCTTAGTAATTTTTTAGGAACATAAACCAGATCATGGTATTCTTTTAATTGGAATTCTTTAATGAGTTTCAATTGCCTTAGAAGAAAACTTATAAAGCCAGCAAAGCAAAGGACTCTCTCTTAGCTGTTTCTAATCCCACAGCTTTTCTACGTGTCCATCTCATTCAACTCTACCCCACCTCCCAAACCATGCTCCAGCCAGATCAGCCTTTTGGCTTCTTCAGCAAAGGTGCTGTGGTCACGCCTGGAGCACTTTGTTTGGAAAGCTCTCCAGAAGCTCTTCCTCTTCCTCATTCTCCACTTAGCTCTCCATTTTTCTAAGCCTCTCCAGTCCACACTATCTGTGTAGGCCCCCCTTCCGTATCTTCTCTCCTGCCTTTTCCCCCTACTTTACTGCACATCGTCCACTATCGTGTACTTGTTACCTATTATGTTCTTTAGATTGCAAGCCTCGTGAGGCCAGAGAATGTGTTTGGAGCTCCTACACAGTGCCCATTCGATGTTATTGGGTGCCATAGAGTCCGGTCCGACTCATAGCGTCCCTGTGTACAGCGGAATGAAACACTCCCCGACACTGTGCCATGCCCAGAACTATGTCAGTGCTTCTCTGCTATTCATACAATTTTCAATGGCTGATTGTTTTGGGAGTAGGCTGCCAGGTCCTTCTCCCGTTTTTGCGGTGCTGGGGATAGAACCCAGGGCCTAAGAGAGCGCAGAACAGCACTCCACTAACTGAGCTAAACCCCATCCTAAATGAGGAATCAAAATGAATGAACATGCGAATGAAGCTCAAACAGCAAGCATTTTTAAAAGTTAAAAGGAAAAAACAAAACAAAAACAAACAAACAAAACTAGTTGCTTAAGCACATGACCCAGCAATCCTCCAGCCCCCGTGCCGCCGCGGCTTCCACACCGCGACTTACAGGAGGGCGCCAGCCCTGGCCCAACGCTGTCTGGAGGCCGCCCGATTCCAGATCTCGCCCACTCGAGCCCCCAGAGGTCCTCGCCTGCCGCCCTTAGACTTTTCCAAGCACTTCCACAGACGCATGAAGGTCACCTGTAGGCCCTGAGGTCGAGTCTCTCACCCGGTGCCGGTACCCTATTCCCTGTCTACCGAGAAACCCGCCAAAAATTCCAACCGGACTCCGCCCTGCCCCTGACGTCAGACGCATGCGGCTGTAGGGGCGCACTGATTGGCTACACCAGGGCTAGAGGGAACACCGCCCCTGAGCAGTGCAATCTGATTGGCTCACCACATCATCCGGGGTCCTCTTTGTTCGGGGCAAGGCAACTTCCGGTCGGTGAACTCTTCAGCTCTCAGGTAAAAAAATGGTGTCTGTAACCCTCTAGCGCCAGGAAGTTTAAAAGTTCCCTTACAGTATTTTCATTAGCGGAAACTCGATTCCTGACTCTCTCCGGGACTGACGCTGATGTAGTTCTGAGCCGCAATTTTTTTCTTTCCATAAGGTGGAGGGTAACGATCAGCGTAGAGAAGTCTGGATCTTTACCAAACGTCACTCAGTGCTGCGCTCACAGGTTCTGTTCCTGTAAGTGATCCTACAGAAGTCTGAACAAGTTGGTTGATAATCTTACTCAGTTTTGCGGGCCTTGAGTCCGCAGTAACAGTTCACAGTAACAGGAAAACGACAATAATCAAATTGGAGAGTGTTTAAATGTATTGCTGCATCTAGGTACAAAGGTTCATCATAGATTTAGTCTTAGCCATCAGGCAGAAGTTCCTCTGCCAAGTTGAGTTGTTGGGACTCAACACAAATAAAATTCCACTTATAAATCTGACCTTCGGGAAATAACCTTCTCTTTAGATTTCATTTTACTATCTGTAAAGTAAGGGAAAGGCTAGATGACATTTTTTGACGCAGAACCCATAGCAGTTCACGTGACATAGATTTTAAGAATTGTAACTGGTGTCAGAGTTGAGTATAACTTATCAGGAGACCATATTTTTCATAGAATATTCTTTAATAAAATTCATACCTCAGCCTGGTGTGGTGGCACAGGCTTATGATCCCAGTTACTCGGGAGGTGGAGGCAGGAGGATTGCGGGTTCGAGGCCAGAGGCGCCTGTGGAACTTAGTGAGACCGGTGTCTCAATTTAAAAAAATAAAAAAGGGGCTGGCAGTGTAGAGCACTTGCAAAGTATGCTAGAGGCCCTGGGTTCAGCCCCTAAGTGCCACAAAAGAAAAAAACCACCCTCTGTATTTTCATCCTAAAAAGTGTACATAGTACTGAGAACATAGTTTCTAAGTGCAAAATAATATTAGCTTCCTATGTAACTTCAAAAACTTCCAAACAGAAGAGTTTTTGATGGATCAAATAATTTTTTTCTTTAATGTGGCAGGATTTTGCTTTAGGAATGCAAGATTACAGGCATGTACCATTATGCCCAACTCCAAATGATCTTATACAGTCTTTTTAATTTTTCCCCATTGAAGACATTATTGAAGCACTGCATTCCCCAACTAAGAAGCATTTCAGAGCCTGGTGTGGTGGCACACACCTGTGATCTCAGCACTCAGGAGGCTGTGAGGTAGGAGGATCACAAATTTGAAGCCAATGTGGATTACAAAGTGAGATCTTGTCTCCAAACACACATATACACACACACACGCACACAGAGGAATTTCATGTATAAGATGGTGTCTCTATCCAATATGTCTACCTTAATTTTAGAACAATAAAGCCTAGCCTTAGGATAAATGGAAAATAAACAGTCCTGATGCCATGTGGATGGATTTTTTTCCTTTGTCCTAATGGAGTGTTAATGCTCCATTTATGAATTCAATCCCATTATTTGAGCCTATATTAATCCAAGAATAGGAGCAATACCACTTTTGAGAACTGATAGGGCTGAAAAATTCACAGTAACAGGAAAACGACAATAATCAAATTGGAGAGTGTTTAAATGTATTGCTGCATCTAGGTACAAAGGTTCATCATAGATTTAGTCTTAGCCATCAGGCAGAAGTTCCTCTGCCAATTCTGATCTGGACTCTGAGGTTCCTTTCTTCCCCTTGACTTTCCAGGTCCTCTTTGCATTCCATTCTGTGCAAGGAGTAGGGAACAGTACCAAGCCCTCAAACCTTCCCGGAGTGAAGAATTAAGCAATCATACTAGAATTACTATAATGGCAATTTTGAGAAAAGAAGTGGGAGTGATTTTGAAGGAAAAAAAAAAAGGTAGGTTCAGAATCCATAGAGTGTGGGGATATTAGGGAGAGAGGAGGAGGAAAAAGAGCATGCCGCTTAGGACAGCATGATTTATGCAATCTGGTGTTTTTTGAGACAATGCACAGATGTAGGAAACATAGGACAAACAACATGTTTAGAGGAAATGACAGATTCAGTTTTCAGTTTCAGTATAAGCTGTGCATGTGTTAGCCTCTTCATCACCATAACCAAATGCCTGAGAAAAACAACTTCAGAGGGGAAGGACTTATTTATTCTTCTCATGGTTTCAGGGGTTTCCATCCATGGCCCTGTTGTTGGTGGCACGGGGTGAGGCAGAGCATCATGGTGGAAGAGTGTAGCAGAGCAGAGGGACCTTGGGACTTTTTACCCAATGGCCCGAGACTGCTTCAAGGGCCTGCCTGGTCCTCTTCCTCTGGTTGTCCCCCCAAGGACAGATGCCTCCATCTAAGGGCTGCCAAAGGACAGCTGCTTGGTGGTAGATGAGGAGTGAAAGAAGCTTAGATAGCAGATTGGAGTGTCCCCACCCTTGGGACAGAGGCCACCAAGTGCAGGACAGAACTGATCTCTGCTAGAAGAAAAGCAGGGTTGGCAGGGTTGGCAGGGCTGGGGCCCATTTCTCATGCTGTTGTTTCAGTGTAAAACTCCAGGGGATAGTTACTTTTATCTATGAACTTTTACCATTCTGTATATAGAGTACAGGGCTGGGATTTAGCTCAGTTGGTAGAGCGCTGCGTTGCAGTCTCTGAGGTCCCGAGTTCGATTCCCAGCACCGCAAAAATGGGAGAAGGACCTGGCAATCCACTCGCAAGGCAATCCGGAAACAGCCATTGAAAACCTGAGGGTCGCTATGAGTCAGATACTGACTCAATGGCACCTAACAACAACAACAATATAGGGTACATGGGTCTCCATTTATATTCTTGTCCTAGGTTTTACTAGTGCAAGAGGTAAGCCTGTGGGAAAATGATGGTACAAGATGCCAAGGAAGGAGAGTTGTAGAAAGAAAGTGGTGAATGTCAGTGCAATGGAGCAGTGCTTTCCAGATCTGGTCCCTGGAACAGCAGCATCACCATCACTTGAGAACTTGTGAGAAGTCACATGATTGGGCCTCATGCCAGATCTACTGAATCAGAAACTTGAGTTGGGACTCAACATTCTGTGTTCATCCATTGTAATAGTTCGTATCCCTAGTGATCCTAAATCTTCTAAGTGTATCAGAATCACTGGGGGAGGCTTGTTAAAATATATCACAAAACAAGAAAGGGAGAAAAGCAGAAGACAGACAAAGGCTCGTCCAAGCCCCTTTCCCCCCAAATGCCAGTGGCCCTCATTGCTAAACACCTCTCCTTGTCATCCCCAGTGACCTTCTTCATTCCCCATTATTCCAGGCTCTGTCTGACATGCCTCAGAGCCTTTGCTCAGGCAGATCCCTCTGCTTGGAATGACTTCCACCATTAGAAACCTGGTCAGCTCCTGCTTGTCAAACTAAGCTCAGGCCAAGCATCCTGTCCTTTGTGAAGCTCTTCTGGACCCCTGGGGCTAAGCATTCCTAATTGTTGTTTCCTAGAGCTCTAGATTGGTTTTGGACATAGAACTTGCCACAGTGCACCCAAATCACTCACATCTTCTGCTTCTTCCCTCATAGCATGAGCATCTGAAAGAAGGGAACCACAGCTTGTTCATCTTCCCACCTCATCCTGTGTTTTCTCTCTTGCTACTGGTGTCTTGCCCACAATGTTCTTGGAAGAGAAACAGTGAGTCACACATTCTCTCCTTAACAAGTTGCTTACTACTTAGGGGGTCAGTTTCCTCATCTGTACAGTGTTGATAATGGCAATATCTGGATTACAGGGCTTTAAGGAGGATCCAATGAAAACTTCTACTACATTTTCACACATCTGTCATTAGCCATCAGGCTATTACCTGAGGTGTAAAGGTGTTGGGTGAAGACATGGTCTTTAGTCCAGTCATATACAGTCTAATATGGGAGATATGACATATGCATAAAAGACACATAACAGGTAACTACCAGTGGGCACCAATTTTGCTGGAGAAGAGGGAAGATACAGAGGAGAGGAGTTAGAATCATTAAAGGAAGTAGGTAGGAACTAATTGTCTGGAGATTGCTGAATACCATGTCAAAAACTATTTTGTAGCTGGGTGTGGCGGTACATGCCTGTAATCCCAGTTCCTGGGAGGTGGAGGCAGATGGAACAAAAGTTCAAGGACAGCCTGGGCTACATAGTGAGTTGGAGGCTAGCCTTGGCAACAAAGTGAGACACTGTCTCAGAAAGCCAAAACCCAAACCACACGAAAACAAACCCCTTTATTTTGTAATCAATAAAAAAACTGTATTTGAGAAGTTAGGGGAGGGAGCCAGGCGTCGTGGCACTTGCCTGTAACCCCCGTGGTTTGGAGGCAGAGGCAGGAGGATTGCAAGTTCGAGACCAGAGGCAGTTTGTGTAATTTAGTGAGACCCTGTCTCAAAAAGTAAAAAAATGGGCTGGAGATGGCAGCTCAGTGGTCCAACACTTGCACAGCATGCAAGCATGAGGCCCTAGGTTCAACCCCCAGGACCACAAAAAAAAAAAAAAAAAAAAAAAAAAAAAAAAAAAAGAAGTTAGGGGAGGAAGGTAGATGTAGAGAGGGAAGATGTGGCTAAGCACGTAGACTCCAGAGTGAAGGCTGCATGATTTCAGCTGCCACATACAACTGTACTGTCTTGGGTAGGTTACTTAACCTCTCAGTGCCTCAATTTACTTATTCAATTGCATGCCAGAGACAGTAATAGTTACTTCATAGGACATCTGAGGATTAAATGAGAACAAGGCCTTTGAAGAAATATCAGACTAAATAAATTAGACATGCACAGAGTTTACAAGTTGTTTACTAAGGTAGTGATTCCCTTAAAACAACAGCCTTAGTTTTTAAAAATATACATTATTTATTACAGTCACTTTTCTGTACAATAGATCACGAAAGCTTATTCCTCCTAACAACCTTTTTGCCCTTTGATCAACATCTCCCTTTTCCCTACCCATCCCCTGCCCCATGCATGGCTAACCACGATTCTACTCTCAGGTTCTATGAGTTTGACTTTTTTAGATTCAACATATACGTTAGATAATGTGGTATTTGTCTACATCTGGGTTATTTCACCAACACGATGTCCTCTGGTTCATTTGTGTTGTTGCCAATGACAAGAATGCCTTTTTAAAAGACTGAATAATTCATTGTGTATGTACACTTCATTGTCCAAATCTACTCATCTAATGATGGACACTTAGGTTGTTTCCATATCTTAGCTTCTGTGAATAATGCTGCAGTGAACATGGGATGCAATATATCTCCAATAGCCTTAGTTTAAACCAACCCTATGAACTTGCCTTCATTAGTAATCCTTCCAGTTATCATGCAGATTATTCAGTCACACACTTAATAAGATCATTTATGTTATTTCGGAGTTCAGATCTGCTGGATAGTTTTACTTGAACAAAGGGAAGAGATTTCCCCAATAACTTAAATGTGAAATCATTTGGTTTGCTTCTCTATTTAGGATACTATAGAAATCTATTTTCTCCAGTAAGAAAATGATAAGGGAATTTGTACTAGAAACTATAAACAAGGAATTAAAAGAAAATTTTTGTTGTTATTGTAGAAATGTCTTTAACAAACATTCTCCCTGGGATATTTAGGTGATAATCTTTTAATCTAAATTATTGTTGAATTGGTGCAATGTACTCTCTCTTGGCATGACGATAACTATTTATGCATGAAGATAACCATAATTTGCATATTATGTTCCTTTGGCATTAACTATTTTGATTCCTATTTAAATAGACACACACATATGTATGTAATCAAGTTTGTCTAGTAGAGATCTCATGATAAATAACAACAAATTTCTCTTGAATATTTTAGGACCTGGATGCTAAAGATATTTTTTACTTTTATGGCTCATCTAGTACTAGCTAGTCTCATAGACAGCAGGCTTAGAAAATATGAAAAATCCCCATCTATTCACCTTTTGTTTTTTCCTTTAGATAAGATCTCACTTTGTAGCCCAGGTTTGGCTTGAACTCACAATCCTCCTCCCTCAGCTTCCCAAGTGCTGTAATTATAGGCATGCACCACACCTGGCTCCATTGACCTTTTTAGCAAGAAACTTCTAATTCAAATATACATTGGTTTTTATTAAAGGGATCTGCTCATATTCATCATTAGTAAAATACGTTACTAAGAATTAAGCTTACATTAAGCTAAGTGAGCTTAATACAGAAAATGTATACTATGAAATTAGTCAATTGCATATGAGCAATGTAAAAGATTCATAAACAATATTTTATTTTGCAATAACTGCTTTTTGTGATTATGAAGATATATCCTGATCTAGAAAGAAAATATTATTTTTTTAGAAATTAATAAATTATATACTATATAAGTCCACATACCTGCGGTACAATGAAAGAATGACGATAAACTTCTTAACACTGAGAATGGTTGTAAGAAATCCAAGGAACTTAATGTCATGCATGCCAAAATTTTTTCACTTTGTCCTATTTACTGAATGCTCACAGTGCTCAGATGAAAACAGCCATATCATAACTTTAGTACAGTACCATGGCTGCAATAAAACTGCAACATACAGACACACAACCCCCAAAATCTGCTTTAATTGGATGAAGAGAAGCAACAGTATAATTTACTTTAAAAATACTTCAAAGACATTTTCCCTGATGGATTAAATCTGTGGCCACTTCCTTTTTCCTGTATCCTTAAAAGGTGTCTCACATTTATCACTAAAGTTTCTTCCATCTAATTCCATGAGCTCTGTCACATGGTGGCCCGTGCTGACTAGCTGCATGAACAGGGCAGTCGCTTGCATAAAAAGAACATAAAGAAAACCACTGAATTAATTATCAGAAGGGTCGCAGTTATGGATTCTATTTTGTGAGTCCATGGAAATCCACACTGTTCTTAGAATAGATGTATTTTCTTTCCCTTAAAATAAACATAATGAGGCAAAGTGTTTGAGTGAACACAAATGAGACAAAAGTACAAGTCTGGGAGGAGATCTGACATTTACCAACAGTTTGGGGGAGGTGAAACATCAAGAGTTAAATGATACAATCCATGACATGAATCTGTAATGTATCTATGTCAGGCAGAACTTCTCCACATTTGGGGCAAGAATGAATTGGAATACTCTGTGGCTGCTGTTGCCGCCAACTCCTATCTTCAGTTCCTAAGGAATAAGCAAAAAATGCGATGTTCCATTAGTTCCACCTGGAGCACACTTTTGCTTGATTTTAATAACAGATGCCTTCCCTTTTGGTGATATATTATGAATTTAAAAACATCATTACTAGTGTACTAAAATTATAAAGTACGCCAGGCATCATGGTGCACACCTGTAATCCCAGCATTAGGGAGGCAGAGGCCTCTTGGGCTACATAGCAAGTTCAAGGCCAGCTTGGGCTACACTGCAAGACTCTGACTCAAAAACAGAAAAGCAAACAACAAAAATTGCAAGTAAATCAATAAAACCATGAAATAAATACAGTGCCACACTTTTAAAAAGTATTGTGATCAGCCAGGCTTGGTGGCATGTGCCTATAATTCCAGCAACCTTAAGAAGTAGAGGCAAGTGGATTGCAAGTTTGAGGCCAGAGGCAACCTGGGTAATTTAGCAAGACCCTGTCTCAAAATAAATGATAAAAAATAGGCTAGGGGTTCAGCTCAGTGATAGAGTGCCTACAAAACATACATGAGGCCCTGGGTTCAAACTCTGCAGAACCACAAAAAAAAAAAAAAAAAAAAAAAAGTGTCACAATCAGTTTCACTCCAAAAATTAAAATGTGGATATATTACAGAATTAAATAACAATCTGTACTATGCAGTACTCTGAAGTAGTGAGGGTCAGTTAATCTTGGGTTCCACCTCCAATTCTGCTCCTAACTGGCCTTCTGATCCTGGTTATTTAGCCTTATCAAGTTTTAGTTTGGTCTTCTGTAAGAAAGCAATAATATGCTTTATGGAATTTTTTGAGAATCAAATGAAGTCATAAAGTGAGATCAGCACAGAGCCTGCATATAGTAAACTCTCAATAAACGCTAATGTTGCCAGGCCTGGTGATACCCACCTATAATCCTAGCCACTTGGGAGACAAAGACAGGAGGATTTCCAGTTCAAGGCCGGAGGCAGCCTGTGTAACTTAGGGAGACCTTCTCAAAATAAAAAACAGGCTGGGAGGTGCAGCCCAAGGGTAGAGCACTTGCAAAATATATGCGAGGCCCTAGATTCAATCACCAAGTACCACAAAATAAATAAGTCAAAATTATATAAATAAATGCTACCATTACGATGTCTCAAACACCAGGTAGTAGGTGAGTATACGTGTTTGAAGGGATCTTATCCTTACTCACTAAAACACAAACACTTACAAAATAACAGAAGAATAAAGTGCTTTTGACGTTTAGAAGGGAGACAATTCATGGAGAAGGAAATTGACATGGGTTCTAAAGGTGGAGTAAGAGTTCATTGGAAAGAGACTACAGGAAGACAGGAATATGCATAAGAGAGACGGGTCTATGTGAAAGACACTGCATAAAAAAATATATGCTAGTGGACTCTTAGGATGAGATTAAGGGGATGATCCAGATCTCCTAATATCTGTAGAGTAGAGTGAGATGAGACCTCATCCAGCAGGTGAAGAGTCTGGTCTGGACTTAGCAGGTAATGGATGGAGACTGGAGTGCTGAGAGAATAAGGGGTGCTATGTATTTGATAGCTTGCTTTGGAAGCCATTCTGTAGAATGTAATGGAATTTTGCTTCAAGTGTATTTTTTATAGGGTTTTGTTATTCCCTAAAAACAACGTCTGACCCACCTCTTTGCACAAGGTAGGCCTGCTGGTCTGGGTCACTTGTTCTTGCCCCATGCCGGCTCTGCATTTCCATCAGGGACTGCCTACTAGGATCAAAAACAACACTATATGAAGTTCTACAACCCTGTAACACAACAATAAGCAATCAATAAAAGTATGAAGGGGGAAAAAAAGTCAAACTACAACGCCAAGGTTCATAAAAAAACAGATATTGAGACTAATTTGATTTTTAAATACTATTGGCACTAGCATACGATGTGATGAAAGTAACTAAAGAAGATTGTTAAAATCAGAAAATAACCAAACTATTCCATGACAGGGGGGTGGATTTTTAAAAAGTGGTATATTTCTACATTAACACACTACACAGTAATTAAACCCAAGAATTAAATCTGCATGTATCAACAGAGAGTTCAAAATCACAATGTTATATAAATCAAGTTGCAGAACAGTATCTACAGTGATCATTTTGTAACTTAGACACAGAGAAACCAATATTACCATGTTTTAACATATCAGGTGGGGGGGTATATGTAAAAGTATAATGTAGATGGGGAGGCCACTCACCAAATTCCTGGTTGTAAAAAATAAGGGAAGAGGGGAATAAAATGAAGGATAGGGAAAAAAGAAATTTCAACTTTATCTCCAGCTCCTTTTTTTCCTTTAATTAAAAAAAAAAAAAAGCCTTGAAGCAATAAAATAAATGTTAGCCAATTTAGGATGGTGTGCCTATCGCTATGTATTATTTTATTCTCTGTATTTTTTTTTAAAAAAAGACTTTTCAAAGTGAATTTTTAGCTAGGTGTGGTGGCACATGCAGCCCAGAGGTGAAGGCAGGAGGATTGTGAGTTTAAGGCCAGCCTAGGTTACACAGGGAGTTCCAAGCCACTCTGGTTACAGGGTGAGACACCAAAAACACCAAATTATAATAACAGTAAAAATAAAATAAAAAGTTTAACGTCAGAAGTAATTTTTACAAGTATTTTCTGTTAAAACATATCAGAGAATTTAAAGTGTTATAAATACGTCATTCATGACAATTGCCAGGTGGGACTTTGGGACACATAATGTTACATTATCACAGTGTATTTCAAAGCAAGGAACTTGACCGGGTTCTCACAAGTCTCTATCAAACTTTGTTGTAAGCCAAACTAAGTGGTAAGTAGGCTAGGGATATAGCTCGGTGGTAGAGTACCTGCCTAGCATTCATTAGGCCCTGGTTCAACTGCTAGTACTGCCAACAACAACAACAACAACAACAAAAAGAGAGTGAAAAGAAAAGAACCCCAAGTGTAGGAACATGATCAAGTGAAGTGTAAGTGGAATGATTCTCATAACTCAGATTAGGAAACAGCTTTGACAGGTCACCTCTGCTACAGCCCATGCTGTCCTGTGCCCTAAGTTTTCTTTTCACTTTACCTTACCTGCCTCCATCTTCAAAAACATTGTTCTCTTTCAGCAAAATTGCCAGCTGCAATGCCAGTTGCTCCTTTTCTTCATGAATCTTTTCTCTTGCTGCTCTTTCAGCATGAAAATCAGAACAGTAAACCTCCATCTGTTAGAGGAAGAAAGCACAGAAGTTACTGCCAAGATGAATGCAGATTCTCTGCAATTCACCTGTTTACAAGGTCATGAGATAGTGCTGCATCCTTAGATAGGTCTTTGTGAATGATAGATACATACTTCTGCTGGCTTTCTAACTGCATTCAAATAGTAGATACAACTTGTAAGTGCATGGTTACTTTAAACAACTAGTACCCCACAACTGCACTGATACAGGTGGTTTAAACAATGTGTTGTTGTTGTTGTTGTTGTTGTTGTTGTTGTTAGGTGTGGTCAAGTCAGTGTCCAACTCATAGCGACCCTACATACAATAGGTGACACACTATTGTCAGTGCTTCTTTGCTATTCATAGGGTTTTCAACGGTGGATTGATTTTTGGGAGTGGGTTGCTGGGTCCTTCTCCCATTAAGCAATGTATGTACTATTAATTCAGTAAAATACCTTGGCTTCTTTTATTTAAAAAATAATATTCAGGATGAACTTAATATACTAACTGGTTTATTCAGTCTGTCAGGCATATTTAAGAATGCTGTTCTTAAGCTAAATTTAAAATATAATAATAATAATAATAATAATAATAATAATAATAGGGTTATTTATTGAATTCTAGACACATGTGATGTCCTATGTTGTGTGCTTATTTCATCTTATCAAAAGTCCTGGGAATATAAAATTGATATGTTCATTTTACAAACAAGCTTAATGGTCCTTAATTTTGGGAAAATCTGTTTGCCAGGCATGGTGGTGAGTATTTATAATCTGAGCCTTGGGGAGGTTGAGGCAGGAGGATTGCAAGTTCAAGGCCAGGCTGCACTACATAGCAAGACTCTCTCTTAAAAAAAAAAAATTGTTGAGTGACCAAATCAGCATTTGAACCCACACTAAAGTCCATTTACAATAGACTCTTACATATACTAAGGCATTTGCCATGTTTGGTTGCCAGCCTCTAAGGTGGCTTCAGTGACCTTTACCTCTTGGTATTCATAACCTTCTGTGGTCTCTTCCCACAATGAATAGATCCAACCTCTGTAATTACTAAGATATTCCAGAATGATATTGATGATAGGTAGCTTCTGAGATAGATCATAAAAGACAATATGGCCCCTCCATTCCTCTTTTCTCTGTTACTTGATCTTGGAGAGGCTAGCTGCCATGTTGTGAGGGCACTCAAGCAGCCACACACTCTAAGGAACAGAGAACTACTGCCAACAGCCATGCAAATGAGATATCTTGGGAACAGACCCTCTAACACATTTTGAATGCAGCCTTATGTGAGATTCTGAGCCAAAACCACCCTGCTAAACTGCTTCTGGATTCCTGGCCCATAGAAACTGTGTGGGAGGAAAAAAAAAAAGGTTTTATTGTTTTGTTTTAAGCTGCTAAATTTTGGGAGTAATTTGTTACACAGAAACAGATAACTAATACATCATAACAGCAATTTCTTCATTGTTACCAAATTATAACATAAAAATGAATCATTTACTAGTGAATGGAGAGTTGAGTGCAGTGGTGCACACCTGTAATCCTAGTAACTTATCAAGCAGAGGAAGGAGGATTCCAAATTCAAGGCCAGAGGCAGCCAGCATAATTTAGATTCTGACTCAAATTGAGAATTTTTAAAAAATGGGCTGGTGCTCTAGGTTCAACTCTCAAGTACTGCCACTAAAAAGAGAGAGAGAGAGAGAGAGACACACACACACACACTCCTTTATGGTGCTGGAGACGTAGCTCAGTGATAGAGCACTTGCCTGTCACGCACAAGGCCTCGGTTCAATCCCCCCACCACACACAGACTCCCTTTTGAGACTGAAAAGGGAAAAACACTGACAAAGGCTTCTATCTGGTGTATACACTGAACTCATAAAGCCAAGAAATAGCTATGCAGACCTAAAGAGAACTGGGCAAAGACTTGATTGGGTACGTCGCAAAGCAGGGAACCTAGAAGACCAATGAACATTTGAAAAAGTACTCAGCTAGATGGTCATCAGTGAAATGTAAACTAAATGAGACACCATTATCACTCCAGAATGGTTAAAGTAAAATGAATAAAATGACTGATAATACAAGTAGAGAAATGGAAACTGCCTGTTGATGGAAGTATACTTGGTCAAACTGCTTTGGAAAACTGTTTACCTATTAAACTAAGTCATATGTGCAGCCTCTGAACCAGTGATTCCACTCCCAGTTGTGTACTCAACAGAAATGAGTGCACATGTGAACAAAGAGACATGAACAGGAATGTCACGGCAACATTAATCATAATGCCATGATCTGGAACTAACCCATCTACTCACCAATTGCACAACAGATAAATAAAATTCATTGAATTGTGCGCTTAAAAATTTGGAGTACTTTGCACATTTTAATGTAAAGTTTTTTAAAAATTCGTTTTTGGAAAGAATGTAAAATAGTCAAACACCATACATTTGCATTTGACAATCTAATCGGGGATGGATCTCACCTGAGCCCTAAGAACAGCCATGGTTTCCAGGTCCTCCTCCTGCTTGGCGATGGTCTGCTTCATCTTATCCATCTGAAGCTGCTTGGAAGCCAGTGCCCTCTCAGCCAGCTCCAGTTTTTCATTCAGTTCCTGTAGCACCGCCCTGTCCACTTTTTCTGACTAAAAAAGACGACTCTATTCTAGAAATGTTTTTTAAATAATGCAGCCTATTTTAATACAATGTTAGATAAAGGTTTACTTTAAAAAGTTATTAGCTTTAAACTAGTCTGTTAATTAGCAGTGACAACATACCAGAAAGTTGTGTTCATTTAACGTATGGTTTGCAAATAATAATTTCCTAATTTAAAACAAATTTTTAAGAAAAGATCGTAATAAGGAAATAATAAGCTCCAGCCTTGATAAGGTTGTAACTCATGAGTACTAGTATTTTCCTGTATATGTTATTGTTTCTTTAATTCATGTGATTAAATTTAAAATGTATTAGGTTCTAGAGAGGATAAACAGTCTATTAAAAAAAAAAAAAAAAAAGCAGTAGCAGCAGCCTGGAGCCATGGCTCGCACCTGTAATCCCAGCCCACTTGAGAGGCTAAAGTAGGAGGATCTTGAGTTTGAGGCCAGAGGTAGTGTGTGCAACTTAGTGACACTGTCTCAAAGTAAAAAATACAAAAAGTAGAAGGCTAGGGGTGCAGCTCAGTGGTGAAGCACTGGCCTACCATGCACAAGACCCTGGTTCAACCCCCTAATACTGCCTAAATAAATAAATACATAAATAGAAACTGGGTATGGTGATACATGCCTGGAATTCCAGCACTTGGGAGGGTAAAGCAGTAGGATCACAAATTGGAGGCCAGCCTAGGCTACCTAGCAAGACCCTGTCTCAAAAAAGCAAAACAAACAGAAGAGAATACATGTCTAAGGACATAAATTCAAAGACTTTTTCTAACTCTAAGCTTTCTTGGTCTGAAAATCACACTATGCTAGGCATTATTACTAATTTAAATTACATGCTGATGAGTCTAGAGTCCTAAGTTTACTGCCGGGAGGCAAGCTGGCCTCCCACAATTCCATGCATCAGATGGCCCCTCCAGCCCTATCTCGCTATCTCGCTGTCCACTATTTACAAAGGAGCCTATGCTCTCAGCTCTCCTACAGACCTACTCTTAGAAATGCTAAAAGCTTATTCCTTTATTGTGGGACATTAGCACTATCTTAGTATGTCTGTGTACCAATTATTCATGCTTGAAATGATATATGTACATGTATATATGTAAAACATGGAAAGTTATAAATATTTGGACACAAGAAATCAATTGTAAATTACAAAACAATTTTTGAAACCAGGCTTAGTTAAGAATTCATGCAAATTTTTATATATAAAGTATTCAGTACTTTCCATTCATCACTAGGTAGTGGGAGTAGTTTTTTTTTTTTAATAAATACCTCTTTTCTTGTTAGTTCCTCAATTGTTTTCAATGCATTATTATGTTCTTGAAGAAGCCTATCATGTGTTGATTGCAGAATGGCTAACTTCGATCTATTAAAAAAATTATATCAGAAAATGGACTTTTAGGGAGAATATCACAGAAACTTACAATCTTGCTTCCCAATCATCTTCTAAAAACTCAAGTAGCAAAATCTTTTCTACCTTAATCAATCTACCACCTGCCAGCCTTTTCTTACTCTCAAATATTTTGCAAAAAAGATAGAATGCAAATAGTTTTCAAAATTTTATTATGATCAAATTAAGTTTTATTCTTCCAAAGAGTCTTCTAGTACTCTTTTAAATAAAAAATCAATTTTATAAGTTTATGCTTGGATCCTAATTCCAATCTGTATTTTAAAAAGCTGTCCTTTCTCTTTTCTGGCAAGTAGTCATTCGATGGTGATGGTATACTCACTTTTCATCTTCTGTTTTAGCTTGCTCCATTTTGATTTCTGACCGCATGCTTTCCACTTGGAGCTCCAACTTCTTGTTATTATAAACAAGCTCTTGCTTTTCATTCAGCTCTGATGGGGTTGCAGAATTTTTCCTTTCAAGGGTCTGACACCTAAGAAAGATGAAGATTTCATGAGGATGAACAATGCTCTTTCACTTCTCAGTGGCTTTTACACAAATCCTAAGATTATGTAAAATACAAAAATTTTAGAGCTATAAGATTTATGAAGGCAAAATAAAAATATTTTATCCTTCTTCTTTACTGGACGTGACCATATTTCTGACCTTTTATGCCTAAACATAAATAAGTATAGACTAAGATGACATGAAGTCTTTGAATAATTGTCTTAAGTAGTCTTAAAGTTCTGTCAGTCGCAAAGTCTTGGGCTTCTGCAAAAATTCAATAAGGGCAAAAAGAAGCATCCTAAGATTCTTATAAACATCAGAATGAAAATTTCAATAGAATAATAGCAAAACCAAATACATGACTGTTATGTGCAAGGCATTAATGTCAAGCACATTAAATCTCACCATATATATATATTATATATAATGTTGTTGTTGTTGTTAGGTGCTGTCGAGTCGGTATCCAACTCATAGCGACCCTCATAGGGTTTTCAATGGCTGTTTCGGGATTGCCTTGGAAGTGATTGCCAGGCCCTTCTCCCATTTTTGCAGTGCTGGGAATTGAACTCGAGACCAACTGAGCTAAATCCCAGCCCATATATTATATATTATATATATAATATATATATATTATATAAATCATGGAAATTATGAAATACAAATGACAAAATTGAGGCTTAAAGAGGTTAAATAACTTGTTCAAGGCAATACCACAGATAAGCTGTACACCAGCATTTCAAATCTAGGTCTCTTCATCCAAAGTCCTTTGGTTTAGCTGCTATACTGTATCAGATTACCATAATACTGTATAGTGTTTGTAAGTATAATCCCAAGAAACATACACCTGTATATTGGGCTACAACGTGCTTGCCAATAACTCCAACAGGATGCATCAACTTAGGGTTACTAAGTTTTGGGTAACTTTCTGTTTTTTAGAAACAGGATCTCACTACATAGCCAATACTTACCTCAAATTTACAATCCTGCCTCATCCTCCCAAGTGCTGAGATTACAGGTGTGTACCACCTTGTACAGCTTGGATAACTTCTTAAATCAAGAGAAACAAGCGAAAAGCAAATGCAAAATTCTCAATTTATATGTTAGCTTTGATAACTAATGAAAATAATTGCTTGAGATGGGCTTCTTTTCTAAATAAACCTTATTCAACTTCTTTATCCTTTTTCCTGCTTTCTTTTTTATGTCTGTTCACTTCAGTGTTGTCAGCTGAAGTCACACACAGAAAATGTGGCTTGCAGCTGTGTACACAGGCTGGGTCACTTAACTGCAGAATCAGTTTCCTGTTGGTCCCCATCTCCATGTTACAAAAATTTCATGCATACAAGTTATATATTAACTTGTATGTTAGTGTTTTTCTAAATTCATATGTTTTTTCAGTACTGGGGGATTGACAGGACCTCATGCATGCTGGGAAAGTGCTCTACCACTGAGCTGCATCCCTAGGTCCTTTCTTATTTTTTTGAGACAGAGTCTCATTAAGTTGTGGAGGCTTCCTCTGGCCTTGAACTCCCAATCCTCCTGCTTCAGCTTCCTAAATCACTGGGATTACTGGCATGTGCCATGGTGACCAGCTGTGAATTCATTAGGTCTTTAGTTTTCTTTTAGTCAGTAACATAGTAACAAAACTATATTTTTAAACAGTAACATACTTTATAAAAATGTATTTTTCAAAGGAGGATAAAATAAAAATAAAAAAAGAATCCCTCATTCTTACTTTTCTTGAAGTCTTTTCTTCATTAGCTCAGCTTCACTAAGCTTTGTATGAGCCTCTTGAAGTTCCTTAAACAGGGAAGTAACCTGAAGTTTCAGCGTTTCCACTTCACTTCCAACCTGTCATAGAGGAAATGCCAGACAGTCACATGTGATTATCATCAGAGAGTAAATGAACCTCACTGAGAGAAAACCATCTGACCCACTATTGTCCAATTAAGACTGATAGGGGAAATGATTCAATTTTGATAATAATTATCCCAAATATCTTGTATGAAAAATATTTTGAATACAATTCTGTTTCCTAATAGACCATTAACTAATCAGTTTGGATGTACTAGTGATAATGACTTTATTGCTACTTCTCCCTACTTATGGGTGACGGGAGAAGGACATGGCAATCCATTCCTGAAGCAATCCCGAAACAATTAGCCATTGAAAACCCTATGACAGTGACTGTGGGTCAGATCAGACTCCCACGGCACCTAACAACAACTCATGGTTGAAGGATCACAAATCACAGAGGAGTTGAAGTGCAGTCCTTGTCATGTGGTTAACAGTTCATCCCCATATTGCCTTGCTAATTTGTGCTTTTGGTTTACACAGCTATTTTTGATGTACAGCCTTTTTCCTGGCAGCTGTCTAATTTGCAAATAAGTTTTACAATGTCTTAGAAGTCTCATTACTCCTCTGTAATTGGTTGTTGAATTAAGTTTTAGTCAACAAGATACTATTATGCACATGGTAAACAGTAGGAATTCAATATATATATATATATTTTGTTGAGTAAATCAGTTAGCTAAATATATATTTTATGTAAATACCTACCATGTGGGCTAATGTAGTTATTATAACTTCCTTGCTTTGTGAACTTTCTCTAAGCTTAAGACTGCAGGCTCAAAGGCACAACTTTAAGTTACCACACAACACTGAATATATAGACATATATGGATCTTTTTCATTCAGACTACTTTGTTCCTGTCAGAAGTGGGACAGAGCCAAGATTTTTCTTTCAATTCTACAAGTTCCTAAATCATATCCTCAAATGATCCCATTACAAAGTGGATAAAATTCCTTGCTCATTTAAGGAATTTAGGAGATGAAATCAGACAAGAAGTAATATAGGAGTGGTTTTCTTATAATATAGCTAGGAATACCTCGCACTATAATTGACACAGAGTGAAGTTCAAAGCCAGGAAAAAGAAATGTTAGAGAAATAAAAACCACTCAACAGTAATATGTCTACATTTCTAAAGCAAATAACACATCACTAGACTTGAATCCAGCTGTGACACCACCATTATATCTAACGGAGTGTAACAGCATCTTGGAACCTTGGTACCCACAGTCTCTGTGTCTTTCTCTTCTTCTTTCTCTTTTTCTCTGTTCCCCTCTGTCTGGGTCTCAATCTCAGAACGATCACTTGCTTTCTTTTCAAAATCTGAAATTCTGAAAAATTATAGAAATGTAGAAAAGTTACTCTTTGGCTACAAGAATAATGGCAAAAGCACTCAAAAGAACATCGTTTGAAATCTAATTAACAGATTGGGGTTTTCAAAATCTGTTTACATTGGCCACGTAAGCACTAGTATTGCTTTCATCCTCAGACTGGCTAGAATTGATATGATTTAAGATGAATGCATGCAGAGGTAAAAGACAGGACCATAAGCCTGGCATGGTGGCACATGCCTGAAATATCAGCACTCAGGAGACAGAGAGGCAGGAGGATCATGAGTCTAAGGCCAGCTTGGGCTTCCTAGCAAGGGCCTCCTCAAAAAATAAAACAAAATAAGATGTAATCAAGGCATTGCATTAAGAAAACAAGTGATCCAACACAGCTGAAGGAATTCCACACGATGATTGAAAAGGGAGATTCCAAGTAGACTGCAATATAACAGGACCCAGAAAGTAACAAGGGAAGATCCTGGAGAAGATTCTCTGTAAGAAATTTGTACAACAACCAATTCTTCACGAGCTACAAAACTACTGGATAAGTAGTGTGCTTGAATTTAACTGTGAGATGTCCTCACTAGGACAAAGAGCACAGGAAAACCTGGTGCTATGGTTTGAATGTTACCCTCATGAATGGATTAAAGCTGTTATCTCAGGAGTGGGCTCCTAACAAAAGGATGAATTCAGCTCAACTTTTCTGTTGCACATGCTCGCTTGCCTTTCTGTCATGCTGTGAAGCAGCCCTTTGATTTTGAATCTCCTAGAACCTCAGGCCAAATAAATTTCCATGGTCTATAATTTGCCCAGTCTGTAGCATTCTGTTATAACAGCAGGAAATGGACTAAGACATTAAGCAAACCTTTAAAAAGGCAGTTATGCATGGAGGTAAAAACAAGTTGTGTAAGAAAGGAAAAATGATCATAGCATAGTACACAGCTCAGCTGTGAACAGGGTGTGTTTATGTTGTATGTGTATGTCTGTATGTATAATAATGTGAGCTCTCAGGAATCATCTAACTAAATTTCAATAAAATCAATTTCAGAAGGGAATAGGAGAAGGGTTCAGAAGCATATGTGTGTTGTGTTGATGATGATAGTGTTAAGATAGTTAAATCTTCATCATTCACAGTGAGAGGTCAGTAGATTATGTTTAAAATCTTTTTAAACATTTAAAGTAACAAGGTAAGCCTGACATATGGAGGTGAATATCAAAGCAAGCAACCAAATATGTTGGAAGTATTTGTTTGGGAAGCAGGCAAAAGAAGGGTAGGGGCTGGCCAAAGAACTGTTGTTTCTTTATAAGAAATTTATAGAACAACCAATTCTTTATGAGCTATAAAACTGATTTTTAAAGAAGAATCTGATGGTGATAAAAAGTAAAATAAACAACATTGTTATCTGTTACAAATTGTCAAGCCCAACTAGTATGCAGGCACTGTCTGTCTGGCTAGGCTGAATAAATGAATTAAGTACTGGATGGTGGGGACCGGAAGTTGGGCCTTATAATACCACTTACATATGACTCAAGGTTTTGGCGTACATTCCCATTACCAGTTATCTTAATATCCTAGGGCAAATTTTCACCTCAAGCTGTCCTTTTCCTGCCACTTCTTGATTTTCCAGGACCACATTTCCTACGTGTTTTCCCTCTCCTTACCAGCTATTGGTGTACGTTTCGGAAACACAAATACGTGAAATATTAATCCTGGCAAAACAATGACACAAAGGCAAATCTACTGATCCCTTTCTCCATACATCTTTAGAACATCTATACTCCTGCTTTCTGTGATTAATGAAAAAGATTGAAGACTGACTTATTTCAGAAAAAGACATATTACAAGCTGGGCTCAGTGGCACATGCCTGTAATCCAGTGACTCAGGAGGCGGAGGCAGGAGGATCACAAGTTCAAGACCAGAGGCAGTCTGTGTAATTTAGTAAGACCCTGTCTCAAAAAGTAAAAAAATGGGCTGAGGGTGCAGTTCAGTGGTCCAGCACTTACAAAGCATGCAAGCACGAGGCCCTGGGTTCAACCCCCAGTACTGCAAAAAAAGAAAAAGGAAATAAAAAAGACATATTACTTTGTGTGTGTGTGTGTGTGTGTGTGTGTGTGTGTGTGTGTGTGTGTGTGCCCAGGGTCTAGCACATACTTTTCAAGTGCTATACCACTAGGCTGGACCTCAACTCATTTTTTTATTTTGATATTTTGAGACAGGGTCTTGCTAAATTACTCAGGCTCCCTCTGGCCTTGAATTTGTAATCCTCCTGCCTCAGACTCCAGGGTTGCTGGGATTAAAGGCATGCTTCACTGTGCGCCCCTGTTGTAAGGTCTTACAGTGTGTTTTTATCATACCCAATTACATTGTGTGCAAATCAGGCCAGGTTCTTGTGGCAATGATTTTGTTTCTTGATTTCAGTCCTACCATATCTGGGAGGAAATCATCTTTCTGATACCCCTATAGAGCACAAAATTAGTCCTAGCAACTATTTACTGATTTTTCAGTGGGCAAATAGTGAGAGTAAGCTGGATCACAAAGGAGGCTGCTCAAAGTAGGGCATGAGACTTCCCTCTTAATGGCAGGCCTGACTCAGTAGCTGTAATCTGAAGAGCTATACACCTCCTAGGCTCCAGATAGAAAGCTATGGTATTTATTTATTTACTTACTTACTTACTTATTTGAGATAGAGTCTCACTATGTAGTCCAGGTTGGCCTAGAACTTCCTGTGCAGCCCATGCTGGGATTATAAGCATCTACCACCATACCTAGCTCTCTGATTTTTTTGATAGCAGGAATTACATATTTTATATGGAAGATTAGGGCATATAATTAGCAAGTTTCTAAGTTTACACTAGTATTAACAAAGCCAATAACACTTGCTTACATAAGGATGAATTATTGACTAAATTTGACTTCTTGGGATGGTTTATAGAACTTAGGAGCTATAAACATGCCTATAAAATATAAACGCACTGCTTACTCTTGACTGTTAAGGGTCTTGTTTACAGCAAAACATTTTTGCTCTAAAACTTAGTTAAAACTCACCTGTATTAATTTATTTGTACATTGTTAACTATGCTTTGGCATTTACCCAAAAGTTAGAATGAATATACTACCTCATTAGAACACAAGAGAGCAATCTCCTAGAAGTCACCTCTGAACTTTTTTAAGGAACAGCAGTAGGATACGGCAGAAAAACCTAGGATGTATAACCACCATCCCCTTATCACCTTTGCAGAGTCCATTAGCAAGCAAGTCATTGGGCAAATGCTGATGTGCCTTCTAGGTTATTTTCTCATTCTGAAAACCAGCTTATGCTTAATATTTCAAGAACAGATCTTCTGACAGATAAAATTTTAAACTGCTTCAAAGCCAGGCAAGGTGGTACACACCTGTAATCCCAGCATGAGGGTGAGGCAGGAGGGTCAACATGAGTTCAAGGCCAGCCTGGTCTACGCAGCAAGCTCCAGAATAGTTTGGGGTACACAGTGAGACCCTGTACCAAAAAGCCAAAAAAAAAAAAACCAAAAACCAAAACAAAAACCACCCACCCACCCAACCAATAAACCAAAACAAAACAACAAAAATCCTAAACTGCTTCAATTGGAAAAGGCTTCTTAGAGTGCAATAGTTTAAGATTAATAGGCCATTTATAATATCTGAGAGAATTAGTTATGCCATAGTATATTATGATTAAATGTTCCAATCCAGTGCCCTAAAATTATTCTAAAACCTCACCTCTATCTGTGGTATCTTAACACTCTGCATTTCTAAAAAAGTAGATTCATGAACACAACTTTACAACAACTCAAACAGTAGATAAATTTTACCCCAAATCTCATTCTGAACAATTTTGCTTGCAATAGCATTATGTAACAACTATTCTACTATAAAAAGGCCCAACCAAAATTTTCATTCAAATGTGACTGTAGCAGTATATTGACAGGGAACTGCCAGAAAAGCCAGATTCAGACGAGGGTATGGAACTAGGGACATCATTGCTGACATCAGATGGATATTGCCTGAAAGCAGAGAATACCAGAAAGATGTCTATCTGTGTTTTATTGACTATGTAAAGGCATTTGACTGTGTGACTCACAACAAATTATAGATAACATTGCAAAGAATGGGAATACCAGAGCACCTCCTTGTACTCATGAGGAATCTGTAGATGGACCAGGAGGCAGTCATTCAAACAAAACAATGAAACACTGCTGGGTTTAAAGTCAGGAAAGGTATGTGTCAGGGCTGTATCCTTTCACCATACCTCTTCAATCTCTATGTGGAGCAAATAATCCAAGAAGCTATACTTTATGAAGAAGAATGTGGCATCAAGATTGGAGGAAGAGGCCGGGCGCGGTGGCGCACGCCTGTAATCCCAGCAGCTTGGGAGGCAGAACCAGGAGGATTGCAAGTTCTAGACCAGAGGAAATCTGCATAACTTAGCAAGACCCTGTCTCAAAAAGTAAAAGAAAATAAATAAAATAAAAAATGGGCTGGGGTCAGTGGTCCAGCACTTGCGAAGCATGCAAGTGCGAGGCCCTGGGTTCAACCCCTAGTATCGCAAAAAAAAAAAAAAAAAAAAAGATTGTAGGAAGACTCATTAATAGCCTGTATTATGGAGATGACACAACTTTGCTTGCTGTAACTGAAGAGGATTTGAAACCTTTACCAATGAAGATGAAAGAACACAGCCTTTGGTATGGATTGCACCTCAACATCAAGAAAACAAAAATCCTCACAACTAGGTCAATAAGCAACTTCATGATAAATGGAGAAAAGATTGAGGTTGTCCAAGATTTTATTTTAGTTAGTTCTACAATTAACACCCATGGAAGCAGCAGTTAAGAAATCAAAAGATTCATTGCATTGGAAAAGCTATGGCAAAAGATCTCTAAGATGTTGCGTTGAAGACAAAGGTGTGCCTGACTCATGCCATGGTATTTTCAGTTGCATCATATGCTTGTGAAAGCTAGATAGTGAATAAGAGAGACAGGAGAAGAATTGGTACTTTTGAATTATGGTGCTGGAGATGAATATTGCTATATCACGGACTGCCAAAAGAACCAACAGATCCGTCCTAGAAGAAGTGCAGCCAGTGTACTCCTTGGAAGCAAGGATGGCTAGACTGTGTCTTACATATTTTGAACATGTTGTCAGGAGGGACCAGTCCCTGCAGAAGAACATCATGTTTGGGAGAATGACAGGTCAATGAAAAAAAAGGAAAACCCTCAACTAGATGGATTGACACAGTGCCTTTAACAACATCAAAAAGATCTTATGCCTAGCACAGAATTGGGGAGTTTTTCTTTCTGTTGTACATAGGGTCATGATGAGTTGGACCTGACTCAATGGTACCTAACAACATCATCCAAAATTTTAAAAGGTGTATGCACCATTTACAAATTCATTCCTTGAGGTCAGTATTACCCAAAGACCAAAACTTAACAAAGACATCACAAAAATATTCAACAGAATACTAGCAAATTGAACCTAGCAACATACACAAAGGATTACATATCATGACCAAGTGGGAGTTATCCCAGGAATGAAAAGTCAGCTTAACATCTAAAAATCAATTAATGTGATGTTCTATATAGTAAAAGTTAAAAAAAAAACATGTGATCATCTTCATACACCATAAAAAATATGAGAAAAATCCAAGCCCCTTCAGTGATAAAAATTGTAACAAACTGGACATAGAAGGGAGCTTCTCAACCTGATAGAGGCATCTGTGAAATATCCACAGTTAATATTGTACTTACTAGTAAAGCTCTTTCCCTAAAATCAGGACCAAGACAAGGATTCCCACCCTCTCCACTTCTATTGAACACCATACCAGAAGTTCTAGCCAGGGAAATGAGGCAAGAAAGAGAAATAAAAAGCATTTGGATTGGAAAAGAAGGAGCAAAACTATCTCTATTTGCAAATGATACAATCTGATTCTATGTATAAAAAAATCCTAAGGATTACACTAAAAATTATTAGCATTAATAAGTTACTTCAGCAAGGTTGCAGGACAAAAGATCAATATACAAAAATCTGTTATAATTCTATGTACTACCAATGAATAAGCCAAAAGATTAAGAAAATAATTCCATTTACAATAGAATCAAAAAACCTAAAATACTTAGGAATAAAACTTAAGAAAAAAAGCACAAGACCTGTATACTGGAAACCAAAATGTTACTGAAAGAAATTAGAGACACAAACAAATGGAAAGACATCCCATGTTTATGGATCTACAGATTAAATGGAAACTCTGATAAAATCCCATCTGGCTTCCCTCCTCACCCCCAGCAATTATCAAGGTGATCCTACAAAGTGAGACCCTGTCTCCCACCCCTAAAAGTGAGAAGGCAACTCCAAGAATGGGAGAAAATATTTGCAAACCATACATTTAAAAAATGACTAGTATCTGTAATATAAAATGAACTCTTGCAACTCAATAATAAGAAGACAGCTAATTTTCTAAAATAGAGAATTTGAAAAGCTATTTCTTCAAAGATGATTCAACATGAAAAGATTCTCAACATCATTAGTCACTAGAGACATACAAATAACCACAATGATATACCAGTTCATCTCCACTAAGATAGCTAAGATAAAAAAGACAATAACAAGTGTTGGTTAGGATACAGAAACAGTAGAATATGCATACATTGCTTGTGGGAATGTAAGAGTGCAGCTGCTTGGGAAAATAGTTTGACAGTTCCTCAAATATTAAAAAGAGCATCAAAATAGGACTTGTAATTCTACTCCTAGATATATACCCCAGAAAATTAAAAACATATGTCCATTTCTCATGTAACTGCATAGGCTGTATATTATCTCTAATATGTAATTTACTGGTTTGCCTTTTTTAAACACAGGACTGGAAATTTTCCGTTGTAAAGAAAAAAGTTTTATGAGATGATGGCTTTTGAACAATGCCAAAATTTTAATTAAAATTATTTTTGTTTGGAAAAAAATATACCCAAGCAAAATCTTGTACACAAATGTTCATGGAAGCATCATTCATAATCAGCGAAAAGTGGAAACCACCTAAATGTTCATTAATTGATGCACAGAAAAACAAAATATTTATACAATAGAATATCATTCAGCAGCAATAAAGAATGTAGTATTAACACATGCAACATTTTGTAGGTGAACCTCAAAAATGCTATGCTAAATGAAAGAAGCCAGTCACAAAAGACCACCTATTGTATGATCCCATTTGTATGAAATGTCCAGAATGGGCATATCTACAGAGACAGAAAGTAAATTACTGGGAGGAATGGGTACTGAGTGCCAATAGGTATTGCATTTCTTATATGGGGGAAAATGTTCTAAAATTATATTGTGGCAATGGTTGCACAACTTGTGACTATTCTAAAAGCATTGAAACATGCACTTTAAATGGGTGAACTGTGTGGTATCTTAATTATATCTCAATACATCTGTTAAAAATGTACACACTCTTCATGTTAATCTGTTTCATACCTTTCTCTGGCTTCTTTGAGTTCGATTTCAAGTCTTTCCACTTTCTGGTTTCCTTCCCTTAGGCAAAGCAGGAGCTGGCTCACAGTTAATTCTTCAAATTCCAAATAATATCTGGCATGTTCTGTAGATTTGCTCCTACATTAAGACACCACCACCACATTCAGTATAAAAAATTAAAAGGTTTTCATCAGAAAATGGTAAGGATAGGGTAGCCCAAAATAATTGAGACCAACTTAAAAGAACACTTTCCAGAATATTGTCCACTTAATTCTCATCAACTGGCAAGTGTAGATGGACCTGTGACCCACAGTGCCAAGCTCTTCCATGTATTCTGAGGAAGGCATGGGGACTTAATGTGAGGCTCCAGAAAAGCTAGCCTCTCAAAGTGAATGTTGACTTCTCTAAATAGTCGTTGTGTATACAACACAAGACCACACAACCCACAGAAACAGTTCAGCAGCCCTGGCTGGAGGTGGGAGGCTCTCCAGAGAGCTAGTCTCAAAGAGGACCGTGGTCAAACAAATTCCACAGGCACATGGAGACAGACCACTGGCCTTTCTCCAACTTGTCAGAAACCCTCACATTTGCAAGTCAAGAAAACAAAACATTTTTTGATTTTGGTTTCAAAAACCCCCCAGAGAAATGTGGGCACCGTTGTAACATATCTTTCTTGATTACAAAATGTGATTAAATTAGGAGACATTTTAATGACAGAGAGACCAAACTATGACCACCAGTCTAATAACAAAACATTCATGGTGATGAGGATAATGCTAATGGCAGCTACTGTTTAGTCTGCTTAGGCTCACATATCTAATAAATAGCCAGGATTAAATCCCAGTGACCAGGACCCCAAAGCTCAACCTCCAAACTTAGAAATCAACCTCAGCCTCTTTCTGATATTCACAAATGGTGCAGAGTTGTTATTATTTTTTAAAAAAAAAGTGTAGCTAAATGAGGAAATGGTCTTTGCTTGCAGATGTCAAGAGGGAGTGGCTAGAAAATTTTAAACATGGTTTTCATCCTTCCCTTTACTTCCAGGAAAGTCTTGAGAGTCAAAAAAGTAAATTTTGCTAGGTGGTGGTGCACACCTGTAATCCCAGCGTTTGGAAGGATGAGGCAGGAGGATTGACATGGGTTCAAGGCCAGCCTGTGCTATATAATGAGTGCCAGCCCAGCCAGGGTTGGTAAATAAAAAGAGTAATTTGAGAGAAGCTGAAGAATTTCTAACCAACTTCCTCGTTTACTTAAAGAATATTATCTAATACTTATTTTCTCCCTGATACAAGGACTTGAGAACACAGTTGGAAGAAATATTTTTCTACCTTTTATGTATCATTCCCTATGCAAGTTCATCAAGTTATAGAAAAAAGTGGTTTTAAAAGTCTATGAAGGAAGAGATCCAGAGAAATTTCAGATTGCTGACTTGTAAAGGGACTAAGGCTGTGGAACCCTGCACACAGAGAATGAATTAATAGTCACCTCTGGGAGGGAAGTACCACTGCAAATTAAGGGGTTCAGGCACCCAGTTCTACAAAGGCCCTTCTGTTATTTAAGACATCTGTTCCCTAGTATCTCCTTGGGACAGGGAGACTTTGGATTCCACAGATAAGATTCCTGGGCACTTTCAAGAAATGCCCAGTGATAGAAAAGCACAAATAGTCATTGATACAAAAGACCACCAGTATTGGTTACCCTGGCCTGTAATTGCGAATGAGCATGGAAGAGCAAATGGAACCTCTCACTTATGGAAGCTGGGCATCCTGATCCAGGCCAAACAACACCAGTAGACAAATAAACAAGCATGGGTCTTTTGCCTAGGAATAAGTATCTTTTGATTGAGGAAAAGTTTATTTTCATTTCCTTCCTAATGAAGATGAAATACCTCTATAACAGAGTGGTCAGCCCTCATTAGCCTAAAAAGGTACCGGATATTGTTTTCATTCTCTGACAGTTTGGGCTGCGACATTAGACATCATTAAAATTGAATTTTCTTGAAAGGTCATGGTATAAATCAGTAACATGCTAACTTTTTTAGCCCATCATGTTTGACCCCCAGGGATAGGTTCTAAGTGACAAGATTGGCCCAACTGCCTGCCAGACAGCTCTTGTCTTTCATCACGTACGTGTCAGTGGAGTCTGTTCTTGTGGGCCCAGGACTAGTCTTGATCTCTTTTATTGCCCCTTCTGTTTCTCCTTCCTGTAAAAGCAGAGATGAAAGGGAGTTAATACACATTCTACAAGACAAATCCTATGTCAAATGAAAAAAAGACAAGAGATGAATTTTGATAAGATGAATTCAAGGAAACTACCCAACATCTGAATCCAAAATGTTTAAATCGGATCACTCAAATGGAATGGAAATTTACTCTCTCCTCCCTGGAACATTCTGTCAGGATTATAAATATCTAGGCTATGGCATGAAGGTCGGTCTTCTCTCACTGACCACACTCAACCTGGCTCCATAAACAGGAAAGCTTATCTCCTTCTCTCTTCTTGGCAGTTCCCTCTTTCCTTAGGTTAAGGTCACACAGAGCTAGTGACAATTCCAAGTACCTTTCTTGTCAGTCCTTGAAAATGCAAAATGCTAGAACTTGCTGAAGCAAAGTTGAAAAAGAGGCAGTTTTCTGCGGATGAGGCTTACGAAGCAACATTTCTGCCAAGTTGGCTCCCATTATAAATTTGCATGCACCACTGGGCATTTAGGGAACAAAAAGGCTAAGACTTATAGGATTTGCAAGGCAGCTGTATGCCAATGGACTAATGGGGGAAATCTTAGAAAATGTACAGAGATGGTTTTAGATATTTTGGATATACTCTTCCTAAAAGATGGGCAGTATTTTCTAGTTCACAGAAACAAAGTAGTAAGCAAAATATGTTTATGCTGATGGTAACTGTCACTAATCCGGGAGGCAAAAGATGATGCTAACCACAAAAGACGGCTCATTTGGAAACTTCTGATAAGGTACTTAGGCTTCCTGAATTTTATCAGTTATTTGCAGTGGGCTCTTTGATCAAACTTCTGTTTCAATAATCTTTGATCACTTGTTGAAAGGATACTATTGCACAGTATGCTTTTCAAATCTTGGTTTCTCTTGACTTTGGCCACTATTAATGCATCAAAATTTATTGAGGGGCATAGATGGCAAAGGAATTACGGGCCATTTTCTAATTCTATTCATCTTTTGTGCAGCAAGTAAATAAGGAAACACCACTAATATTCCAGACAGAACTAATACTTTAGCTTTTTTGCAAGTTGCTCTCTACTGCCCTTGACTTCTCTATGAAGCACATTTCTTTCTTCCTGGGGTGCAGTTAATCTCTTTTCCTACATCGGATGTGTGCTCTGACAAAGCTAAAATGATAGCTTCTTTTACAGAGAATTTTATCCTTGTGTGTTTTTCTCCCCCACTGTCCAATCTTTAGCAGCATCAAAGGAGAGGCCACTACAAGGCTTTTTAACCTGCTTTGCTGTGTAATAGGAAGGAGTAGACCCACAGATGCTCGTAAAAGACACTTCACAAGAGCTTAGCAATCAGGACACACTACTTTGCTTAGCCACTTGATTTGGGATTGCACAGAAACTTAAGATGAATAGCATGGCTTCAGGCTCAGTCCCCAGAGGTTCCTAAGTAACTACCGTTGGAAGGGAGGGAAAAGACCAGACATGGCTCAACCTACCTCCAGAGAAGCTCTGCTCTTTCTTTCCCCTCTTCTCATTTTTAATCACCAGAGTGCCTCATCAGACTTAAAAAGAGGGTCCTGCTATTCAACAGTGTTGCAAGCCACCCCTTTACCACCTTTGATCACAGTTCTGCTCACCTGAGTGAACTGCTCAGTTTTGAGAACTGGTTTGAAAGAAAAGGACAGAGAAAGTTCACGCTTGCTGTGTTTGAGGCTTTTGTTTTGTTCTTATTTTTAGGGCAGTCTCAAAAATATCCAATTTGCCAGGAAAAGTTAGGGAAAAAGATGATGTCTTTTGTCATAGAAGGTAATTTATATTCGTTCATTTCAGCTAGGACAACTGTTGCAAGCATTATGCCATATTTAACAAACGGGAGCCAACTTATCTTTGTGGTACTGAACTTTCCTCATTATTTGGCTTCCCTGTGTTGACAAGACATAGTGGTCTTTGTTTCATCTGTCTGGATGAGGCCTGGTGTTTTGCTTAACGCAAAAACACAACCCAAACTCTTACCGCCATCCTAATTTCAACAAAGGAGTCTTCTGAGGAGCCGCTGGCATTCAGCTTGAGCTGCAGTTCAGAGACGATGCCCAGCAGGTCTGCTTTTTCGGCTTGAAGTCGGGTTACCTGGGTCTTCAGCTGCTCCACTTCCTGCTCTCCTTCTGCCTTGGGAAGCCTGGAGTCACCCATGAGGTCCTGGGAATAACAGGGAGTAAAGCCAACAAACAAGTCAAAGTGAGGGATCAGCCACCGTCAAACTTTGCCCCCACACTGTGGACAAGGCAGTTTTTCAACATCTTCATCCTCTAGGCTTTAAGTGGATGATTTTACCTCATATTTGACAATTTATTTTGACATATTGATTAAAATGGAAATTTGGGAGCTGGGAGTATAGTGTTTGCCTAGCATGCACAAGGCCCTGAGTGCCATCCCCAGAACCAATAATAAATGAATGAATGAATGAATAAATAAATAAATACAATGGAAAATTTTATATTATTTTGTGATAGTCAAATAACAGAAATTTAAAATAACTTCATGACAAGAAGGAAAGGCTTCTATATCGCATTGGAATAATCAGCATGAAAATAACCAACCAGCCTTTGGCAATGATAGACTCATAAGTTATAGTTCAAATTTTCAGACAACAAGGACAAAAGGCTGTTATAACTCAATGTCCTACCTTGCTTCCTCCCCACACACGCCCATGGCTCTTATGTGCATGACACTATGCCTCAGTTCTCTTTCCAAACTGGAAATACACATGCTTGATAATAACAGGAAAATTGCAACACACACAATCTTGATAGTGTAAAATAACAAATACTTTCAGGCCAGCTTTTATTTTATTATTACTTATTTTATTTTATTATATTTTTGGTGTTTTTGAGACAAAGTGTCACTATGAAACCAAGGTTGGCCTGGAATTCACTATGTAGTCTAACCTGGCCTTGAACTTGAAATTATCCTGCCTCCTCCTCCCCAGTGTGGGATTATAGGCATGTGCCACCACTACTGGCAAGACCAGCTTTAAAAAGCCTTAATTCCCCTCAGCAATTTATAACATGATTAATCACCTTCTGCAGACTCTCCAAACAAATAATTTAACCAAGTGATCTTGAAGGTGTAGTCAATAATGTCTGTGTTGAGTTCCACCGTTTCTCTTTCTCTGCCCTCTCTAACACACTTCCCAAGGAAGAGAGAGCAGGCCCTAAGGCTCATAATGGAACCACAGCAAAGCAAAGACATGTAGATGGATAGAAGCCACTTGCTTAGCCACTTGATTTGGGATTGCACAGAAACTTAAGATGAATAGCATGGCTTCAGGCTCAGTCCCCAGAGGTTCCTAAGTAACTACTGTTTGGAAGGGAGGGAAACTCAATAAAATAGCCACTCAATAAAATATTTAAAAATGTGTAGGTATTGACTTGCAGCATGATGCGTGCCTCATCCGTGGGATCATGTGCTCCCTTCATGTAGAGCAGTCCCTTGCAGGGACAACCAGTCCTCAGAGAAAAGCACCTGACTGTGAACTGGAGAGTTGGGTCTCTAAGGAAAGGTCAGAAGTCCTGGCAACCTTTCTCACCAATGATTCAAATGTAAGAGACAATTTAAAGAACCAAAACAATGAAAGGATGGGGAATGTTTAGCCTTGAGCCAGGAACTAGGCTAGGCAGGTGAAGTCAGGACTACATCTTATTAGGAATCTTCACTCTCAACCTCTTGTACTCTCTTGCCCTCCCAAAGGACATTTTATAGAATGAATTGGCATGTGTGGCACTGGAGATGGAGCCCGGGGTCTCGTGCATACCAGGCAAGCACTCTCCCACTGAGCTACGTCTCCAGTCCTCAAATGGGTTTTACGTACCTTCGCACAAGGGTAGCAAACTGAGGTTTAAACAAGTGTCCGTGGACCAGGGATATAAGGCCATGCCTTTCAAATCTCAGGTTAATTTTCTTTTTAAACGATTATGAGAATCTCTTAATTATCCTTGGGAAATCATGAATCTAGTTATTTGGCCACAAAATGCCTTGCAAAATAACTCTTCAAATTTTTCTTATTTTACTACTGAGACTCTTACCACTTCTTTCCTGGGCTAGAACATCCATGGTTTATCTCTCGCATCTCTACCCCATTCTATCGCTACAATCTGTCATTTTGGAGCCCTTACCATTCACCTTCACACAACACAATTTGTCCTTTCACGTATTTATAAAAGCTTTCCATCCCACTTTCCTGAAAAGGTGCCTATACCCAGGTTCCATGTCAGAATCCCAGAAGGACAGTCTACCTGATGATCTTTGCCTCACCATTTGTACAATTAAAAGCTACAAGTGCTCTCGGGAGATGAGTTTCTTGTATAATTCAATGAAATCAGACAGAAACACTTCTGCCTCTACCTCACCCTGAGGATCAGAAGGCAGACCTTCTCAGGAAATCCCTACACCCTGCCCTTGTGTGCCTCAGAACACGTGAGAGGCCCTGATGGCATGGGGAATTCCTCGTGACACCATCTGTAGAAATCAGCACCAAAGATGGGCAGCAGAGGTGAGAGCTTTACCCAGGCAGGAAGATGGGGACTCAGTGAAAATCTCTCTGAGGGGCTCATGAGATGAAAATTAAAGGAGAGGCAGGGAGGCAATGGGGCAGGCCTAGAAAGCACAGTTGGTGGCTAGAGCTTTTAGTGACTCTTTCTCCCATGCGCCCCACCTCCCCACTGAGTCCTCCTTAGACCTTGTGTCAGCTGATCATCTGCCTTGAAAGCAGCTTGTCCAGAGCTCCACCTTCTGATCTTAACTTCTCCCAATTCCAGAGCTTTCTAAGAAAACCCATAAGGCAAACTATCTTGAAAAGACAAAGTTTCTGGAGGCTTCCTTCTTGACTTCAATGTGATGGACCCCAGCAAACTGAAGCCAACTGTCAGCTCAAATCCCAAAAGCCAAAGAAGGAAAATAATAAGATATTTTCTTCCAGAGAGTGGAAAATTATTCATATATCCCAGGTGATCATTTGTATTCTACCTTAAAAATAGCTACTGAGAGATACCCTCAAAGGAAGCAATTTAAGGTCTTTGAACTGTGAGACAAATTGAAGGATCAAAAGTGATAAATTGTATCAACCATGAAAAGTTTCCAATACAAATAAAAATTTATTCAAGCAGAATGTTTATCATCCCATGAGCAGGAGCTGATGAATAAGATCATTGATATTTTTCTAAACAAACAATTTTTCATACTTTAGAGTATTCTACATCATTTCTCCCTTTCCATTATTTTCTGTCCATTTTATTTCTTTGTTTCCATTCTTTACCTATCTAAGAAAATAAAGATCAACAAAGTTCAAGGTAAAGTCTCAAGAAAAGTCACTGACATCTGGAATAAAATCTCCTTTAACCAACTCGCTGTTCTATCCTTCAAAGGGCTAAGTGCCAGGTTTGGAAGGAAATCAACAACTGATGTCCACCTAAAAGAAACAATAGCCAGGCGTGATGGTGCAGGCCTGTCATCCCAGTAATCAGGAGGCTGAGGCAGAAGGATGGTGAATGGGAGGCTAGCGTGGGCTATGTAAGGAGACCTTGTCTTTAAAAAAACAAAAACAATAACAAAAAACTAAACAAAAAGCCCCAAATGACACCCAGTGAGCCTTGGAGGATCAACACAGACTTCAAATGTGTTCTAGTTTACTCTTCACTAACATAATTTGACATCCTTCTTGGGTATGAACACATTTCCCAGGTTCTTTAGTCAACAAAAATATGTCTGTTTCCATTTGTAATGATGGCAACCATACAACCAGCTTCCTGTCGTAACCTAGCATTTGCCAAGTCACTTTTTTAAGGGAAATGTAAAGTGAATAATCTCTATTTTAGACTAAGAGAAAGGACAAGATCAATAACTAAAAATTCTGAGTTACAGTAGATTCTTTAAATGTAATTTGATATTAAAGACAAATTAAAAACTACCATTTGGATAGTTCTAGGCAGAAGTATGTTTGCACCTTTCTTTTTTTTTTTTTTTTTTGTGGTACTGGGGGTTGAACCCAGGGCCTCACACTTGCATACTCTGCAAGTGCTGGACCACTGAGCTGTGCCCCCAGCCCATTTTTTTTCCTTTTTGAGACAGGGTCTCGCTAAATTACACAGACTGCCTCTGGTCTCGAACTTGCGATCCTCCTGCCTCCGCCTCCCAAGCCACTGGGATTACAGGTGTGCGCCACCACACCCAGCCTGTTTGCACCATTTGTAATGGATACAACACATTGACTTATAACTTCAGTATTCTTTTTACTACAATCAGTATAAGTAAAGCCTTACAAATTTCTTTCCATCAACAGAGATTATACATAATCCTTAAAATTGTAACCGTCTTTTCAGCAAAAATACTTCTAAGACCATGTAACACACCGGTCTAGCCTGAACCATGAAAGATTTTGGTCTAGGAGTCTAGACAAGTATGGGTCTACTGCACAAATGAAGAAAATAAAATCACAATTGATCAGTCTGCTCACCTCAAGTGAACTTTGTGATTTCCCTTTTAATTTTCCAAGCTCTTCCTTCAATCTCTCGTTTTCCTGACTCAAGGCCATCAGGCGCTCTTTGGCTTCTTTGCTCTGTATCTCAAAAAGCTGGCGTTCCTCCTTCTGTTTCTCTGTCCAGGCTGAAAGCTCCTCAAATCGCCCTTTCATAGCTTGATTATTTAGTTTCATGGCTTCTGTGTGGGGTTCAGAGTGGGGGAGTCACACATCAAGAGAATGGATGGAAATTCACAAATCAAACCTCCCCAATGCCCACTAGACCACATGGCTCTGAATCTAAACATGCACGCTTAGCCTGGGCCCCAGGGTCGGCAGGAAAAAGACTTACAGTATGGTGAATGGTTTTTGCTTTCAGATAGGATTGGTGTGTCTATCATCATTTCTAGTCCTTAAAAGTCTGGAAAATAAAGCCAGCTGTGGTGGTGCACACCTGTAATCCCAGCACTAAGGAAGCTGAGGCAAGAGGATGGTGAGCTTGACGCCAGCCTGGACTACACAGGGAGACCCTGTCTACAGACACATAAACAAAAGCCCACCAAATAAAACTGATTCGTGTACCTCCACTGTAGCACAAATTCCTGTGAATAAGTAAGGGACTAGGTAAGGTCTTCTCACTCTGGTTCTACTAAAAGCCATGGCTTGAGATTTCAGAATGTGCTCACTCTCATTTTTTCCTTTTTTTTTTTTTTTTTTGTTGTTGTTACACAGAGTTTCACTATATATAGCCTAGGCTGGCCTTGAACTCACTATATAGTCAAGGATTGCCCTGAACTCGCCATCCTCCTGCCTTTGCTCCCAGAGTGCTAGGATTACAGGCATATACCATCACACCCAGCTCAGAATGTCTTCCCCTGACAGGTCATATTTAGAACTAACTCTGTTAATCACAGTAGCCTCCTTTTTTCCCCTGGATGAACTAAATGTCATAATGCTATATTTCCCTGAGATAGACAGAATACTTTTTATTTTTCCCTTGGTGATACTAGGGATCAGTCTTTGGGCTTCACATATGCTAGGCAAGCACTCTACTGCTGAGCTACATCCCTAGAGGTACAGAATACTTTTTCTTCTTATTGTGTCCAGAAGTAAACAACAGAAAGGGCTGTAGCCCTGTCAAAAGCCATCCTGTGCTGTGTCTTCCCCAGGAACACAGGTGGAGAAGAGAGCCCACCTGCAAGCCTTGTTAGGAGGGCCCCGGAGAGGGCAGAACACAGGTGGGCGGCACTGCTCACCTTTCAGCTGGTGGTTCTCAACCAGGAGCTCCTTCATCTGCTGTAGCAATTCCTCTGGGGTGAACGTGTCCAGGCTGGGGTGAGCCAGACTTGGGGAGCCGTTTCCTGGGGTTTCACTGAGGCTGTCCCCCTTTTCAGTCAGGCAGCTCAGAGGTTGGTGGGACATGGCAGCAGGTCCTGTGGAAAAGCCATAAACTGAAAATGCAGCTGTCCCCCTCTGCCAGGGGTCTCCGAAGAGTCCCACAAATCCATAAATAATTACTAATATTCATTCCCAGAGTTAACAAGCTTCCCTCCAATTACATTTCATACATTTCTGATTCTTCTTTTTAAACAAAAAAGGCAATCCCAGCTTCAAGGAAATGCGTGGGGGGGGGGTGCGCGCGCCACATGCGCGCATGTCTTTGTACATGTATGACTGAGGGATCAAGTGAGATGATGGGAAATGGACCAATAAGGGTATGATGTCATGGTGATCAGGATAGCATTTGTAGACATTAAATACACTAAATACATTTTCCATGCAAACCTTTTAAGTTCAGATCTCCTTATTTTGAGTGAATTGTCTGATACATGAATTGGATCTCAATAAAGCTGTAAAAAAAAAAATTTTTCCTTGTCTTAATTCTTGTTTTCTTTGCTTTTAGTTAAAAGAGAGGGTTAACATCCTTTCAATGCTTATTATGTGCTGAAACACTACATCACACAACGTAACTATCTCTATTCTTCATTAAAACACAGCTAAACAGGTGTTTACAGGTGAGGAAACTGAGTTCACAGAGGGGTATAGATTGTCCAAAATCAGTAAGTGGCACAACCAGGTATCAAGAATGATGCAAAAACTCAGCCTTATAATAGAGGAAAGGTAGTACTGAATACTTGTTGTTAGGTCCCGTCGAGTTTTGTCTGACTCATAAGCAACTCTGTATACAACAGGATGAAATGCTTCCCGATTCTGTGACAGGCACACAATCTTATTTATGTTTAAACCAATTGTTGTAGACACTATGTCAATCCATCTGGTTGAGGGTTTTCCTTCTTTCCATTGACCTGTCACTTTCTCAAACATGATGTCCTTCTCCAGGGATTGGTCCCTCCTGACTACATGTCCAAAATACATAAGATGCAGTCTAGTCATCCTTACTTCCAAGGAGCATCTGGTTGCACTTCTAGGACAGAGCTGTTGGTTCTTTTGGCAGTCCGTGGTATGTATATTCAATATTCATATCCAGCACTATAATTCAAAATCATCAGTTCTTCTCCTGTCTCCTTTGTTCAATGTCAAGCTTTCACAACCATATGATGTGACTGAAAATACTATGGCATGAGTCAGGCACACCTTCATCTTCAATGTGACAGCTTTACTTTTCAACACTTAAAGAGATCTTTTGTCACAGATTTTGCCAATGCAATGCATCATTTGATTTCTAGACTGCTTCCACAGCTATTGACTGTAGAACCAAGTAAATCATGGACAATCTCAATCTTTTCTCTATTTATCGTGAAGTTGCATACTGACCCAGTTGTAAAGATTTTTGTTTTCTTGATGCTCAGTCGCAATCCATACTGAAGGCTGTGTTCTTTGATCTTCATCAGTAAATGTTTAAAATCCTCCTTACCCTCAGCTGTACCACTGTGGTGTCTGATCACTTCAGATCTTGGAAGCTAAGCAGGGCCAGGCCTGGTTAGTACTTGGATAGGAGATCACCTGGGACACCAGGTGCTGTATAGGCTTGGGAGAAGGACCCAGCAACCCACTTCCAAAAAACAATCAGCCACTGAAAACCCTATGAATAGCACAAAAGCACTAACTGAATACTGAGACTTCAATATTATCTCTTTCAAAGTACACACTGAAAATGGCTAAAATATCTTGTTATTATACATACTAAAAATATTTCTACATGTATCATTTTATTTAGTACAGGGGTCAATGTAGACATATAAACATATGGGTAAATCCCAACCCTATCTCCTTATTATCTACCACTCAGGCAAAGAGACATCTTTCCAGTGACTGCCTACATGCTCTAGGAAAAAATTTTCATCTTCACACTTTCTGAAAATAAGTTTTTCCATTGAGGATTGATATGGATAGATTATAAAGCTATACAAAGTAAAGGCAACTCCTCCCTTCTGATACTATGTACACACATGTACCCCTATTCTACAAAGGTAAACAGTAAATAATGTCAAGTAGAGAAATGCCTGAAAAAAATCCATTATTTCCAATAAATAGTAAAAGGCAACTTAATCATTACAACACAATTTAAATCCATCTGTGCAACAAATAGGCACCAAGCAACAACACCTGCTATACAATTGTGAACAGGCCACCAATACCACAAAAGGCCCAGGGGTACAGAAGCCACTATGAAGCAAACAATCCCATTTCTAGTGGGGGAGCGCATTGCTCTCCCTTATGATAAGAGAGACTCTGTGGCCCCTTTGAGTTGCAGAGTGTATTATGCATGAAATCAGTCCCTGGAAGACAGAAGCAGAACTGCCCTCTCTGACATACAACTGTGTCATAACATCAATGCACACGTGAAAATAAGACCAATGTGGGGCTGATGTTCACACTGACAGGAGGCAGGACCATGGCACTCTGCAAGTTCTGTAAAACCAAGAACCTGGTGCCTGCTTTTAATTTAAAGTAATTAAACTAATTTAAAGATGACTCAAAGGGCACTTTGATTTTAGGATATTTTAAAGGCATCACTATGAGTTACCAGTATACAGTGCCCATATGAAATGATTATTGGTAAGGTGTGAGTTGGAGGAAGCATAACTCTTTTAAGTTTTTAGCTTCATCATGAGGTACTTTCAATTGAGAAAACAGAAATGCATGTAAATCTTTGCACATATCTTCAAAAGTTACAGAAACTGGAGTAAACCCATGTATTCCAAGCTTCTATCTAGTAACAGAATTTCTCAACTGATCTAGATCTGAAATGTGTCATTTCTAAGCAAAGGTGATATTTAATGATGAAAAGATGCATTAATTGAGCAGAGGATTTGTCAAGATTTTACCACTAAAGTAGGCTGAGAACTAGCTTGTAGATGGAGCTGGGAACTACCTCGTAAGTGGAAGGTTGAAAGCAAATTCTCCTAGATTTTATTTCCATATCTGCTGTCTGAATTCCTAATATACATTCTTAGTCTTTATTCCAGAGGTCAAGTAATGATAGCAATGACTTGACCTTGTACACGTACATTAATATCATTCTTGAGTTGGCCTTAAAGATAACTTAATCAATGCAAGAATGTCTTGTCTGGTTTCCATCGTGCATGTGTACAAAGGGCAGGCTTGGATACTTGCATGACAGAAAGCATGAGCACTGGCCCCAGCAGGCACTCTGTCTCTTCCATTCCAGGATGGCTCTGATTGCCAGGAAGTCATTATGTGTCAAACAGAATCTGCCTTACTCTGACTTCCACACTAGATACTGGACACAAAATGAGTCTCAGCCCTCACCCTGGTCTGGTTGGGTTTCCAATTTTGCTAATGAAGTATTCATAGATTCAATTAATCCTTACATGGATTAATTAACTTTCAACAGTGGAAACCTGTTTCTTGTTCAGAGCCAATAGTTGGCTGTTGGCAGATTCTGGTTTGGGTTTACAAAGGGGCTGAGTACAATTCCAAGACTTCCTTGACTAAAGCCATCACCACTGTGGAAGAAGAACTCAGAATACATATGGATCCAACTAAGGGAGTGAATCAAGCCACACTATTTCATGCTAGAAACGCTAGTTGATTTTTCAAACTTAACTAATGCACAGAAAACAGACTTAACCTAGTTGCCAAAGCAGGAAGCTTGGACTAATGCTTGCTTCTTCCCATTCCCTCTTTTCCCAAGTCTAACAGGTCATCAATCCAGTCTCTTCCACCTCCAACAGGCTTCTAAAACCCACCAATTCCTCTCTATGCCTGTAGGCTTAACTCAGGTCCTTCTTTTGTCTGGACTTAGGCAATGTTGAGCTCCGCAGAGAACAAGGTTTTTGCCTACTTCGTCTACTGCTGTATCCCTAGCATTGAGAACATTACTTGAAACATATAAGGAAAAGCTCAGCAGATATTTGTTGAATTAATTTAGTTTAATTATTTATTTATTTGAGGTACCACAGGGATTGAACCCAGGGCTTTCTACAACTAAGCTGCACCCCCAGCCCCTTTTTAATGTTTTTGTTTGTTTGTTTGTTTTGTTTGTTTATCTTGAGTCAGGGACTCACTAAGGCTACACAGGCTGCCTCTGCCCTCAAATGCCCTCAAACTAGAGATCCTCTTGCCTCTGCCTACCAAATTGCTGGGATTATAGGCATGAGCCATGGTTCCTAGCTTGTTGAGTGAATGTTAGTAGCCTCCTAAATGGTCTTTCATCTCTTTCCATTTCAATCCCACTGCTGTCTTCATATGGGAGAAGGGCCTGGCAATCCACTCCCAAGGCAATCCCGAAGCACTCAGCCACTGAAAACCCTATGAGGGTCGCTATGAGTCGGATACCGACTCGATGGCACCTAACAACAACAACAACAGCTGTCTTCATAGTTTCCTTTTTTTTTTGTAGTGCTCGGGGGTTGAGCGCAGAGCTTTGCACATATTTTGCAATCACTCCACCACTGAGCTGCACCCCCAGCCCCTTTTTAATTTTTTTTTTAAATTTGAGAAAGAGTGTCGCTAAATTACACAGGCTGCCTCTGGCCTCAGACTTGTAATCTTCTTGCCTCTGCCTCCTGAGTCTCTGGGATTACAAGCATGCTACTGCTCACAGCTCATGGTTTCTTTTGTAACATGAGGCCATTCCCCTGAATACAATCATTCTCACACAAGTCTGAGTTTTAGCAAGACAAATATGGCTTTTCAGAGTCTGAGCCTAACTTATCACTCATCAAAGTCACATCTTGTCACTAAACCACTCATACCCAAAGCAGGACTCACAGTACACTGGAGGCAGTAAACAGGGATCAGAGAAAATGAAACCTAGCTTCTGGCCTGGCCTCCACCACCAGGAGTACAGCTGTATGGAGATAGATGTCACAGAGGAGTTTAAGGACAACATGGAAGATGCAAGCCTTAGGAAATTAGTAAGGGGGCGCTTGGACACCCAGAGCACTCTTAGTCTCTGTGTCTTTGCCATTCCTGTGTCCTCTGTCTGAAATGTCTGGCTCCCGTCTGCCTTGGCAAACTTCCATCAGGCAGTTCAACGTTCAGCGCAAATATGATGCCCTGTATAGAATGAACTCTTCCTTCCTCCACATACCCAAAAGCAATTTACATTTCTTCCTCATTGGCCCTTCTAGAAATTACCATGATCTTATGCCATCTATTTTCTCTTTTTCTTTTTCTTACTAGAGACTGGAATGCAGCAGCCTTTCAGTAAGAACTGAAATGAGAATACTGAAGAGAAGAACTGAATGAGAATACATAATGTGGTAGTTTAAGTCTGACACCTGTAGAACGCTTTCTGCTGGGTGACAAACCCCACATGCTAGTATTGTTATATGTTTTCCTACAGTTCTGTGGAATTCTGGCATTATCAGATTCTTGAAGTCAACTCTTAAATTTTATTTTAAAAATTGTTATTGTTGTTAGGTGCCACCTAGTCGTGTCCAACTCATAGCAACCCTCATAGGGTTTTTGATGGCTGATTGTTTTGGGATTGGGCTGCCATGTCCTTCTCCCATCTTTGTGGTTCTCGGGATTGAACACAGGGCCTCAGGGACTGCAAATTGGCACTCTACCAACTGAGCTAAACCCCAGCCCATATTTTAAAAATGAGAACTGCTTTTCATATCACTGCAAAGAAACCACTGGATATTATTTCCTAACACATTCTGATACTCCATCATCATACCCAGTCAATGTGGAAGCAACAATAACTTGTGTGTGTGTGTGTGTGGTACTGGGGTTTGAACCCAGGGCCTTGTGCTTGCATGCTCTGCAAGTGCTGGACAACTGAGCTGCACCCCCAGTCCATTTTTTTTACTTTTTTGAGACAGGGTCTCACTAAGTTATGCAGACTACCTCTGTTCTCAAACTTGTGATCCTCCTGCCTCTGCCTCCCTCCCGAGCCGCGGGGGTTACAGGCATGCGCCACTGCACCCAGCAGAAGCAACAATAACTTCTAAAATCATAGATTTTATATTTTAAAAGAGTTTAATTTCTTCCTTTTACTGTGCACTGTGGTTTTACTATTCTATAAAATCTAAATAACTAATTAAATATGCCAGGTCTCTATAAAACTCAGCAAAACAGGTTTGAAGAGCAGTAAGTATATTTCCTGGCTAGAACACCCTGTGTGTGACTACTTAAAGCAGGGGGTTCAGCAGGGAGGTAATACGTTGACCAATTCTTTTCAAGTTTATTGGGGGCAAAGGTTAGATTTGATAGTATAACATGCAAACCAAAGGTCACTTGTAAAAACTGCACTATTACTTGTATAGTGCTATACACAATACATAAAGAACTCCTAAAACTGGCTTGGTTTAAAAACAGATCAAACACCACAAACTCAAATCATTCCTTCTCTCTCTAAAAGTCCTGAAGAAACCTCACTTGTCCATTCTAGGGCAGTCCTTGGCCTCTGCTCTGAGCTCTCCCTACCCATTACAAACTGGGCTTGTCTAGTGGGGCTGGAAGGCTCCTTGTTATCGTCTCTCTCTAGGTCAAAAGAGCAAGGTGGCTGCATCAAGAAAGCCACCTTGGTAGCTTGTTCTGAAGGCTCTGGGTGTCCCAGCGCCGCCTTACTAATTTCCTAAGGCTTGCATCTTCCATGTCGTCCTTAAACTCCTCTGTGGCATCTATCTCCATACAGCTGTACTCCTGGTGGCGGAGGCCAGGCCAGAAGCTAGGTTTCATTTTCTCTGAGCCCTGTTTACTGCCTCCAGTGTACACGTTCCCAACCGTAAAAGCAATTCCTTTGAGGTTCCCCAGCTCATCAAATATTCATTCACCTCTTCCCCACCCCCTCTACACACACACACACACACACACACACACACACACACACACGACACTCCCAGACACACGGCGTATGTACACGATCTGAGCTGTCAGTAAACCCACCACCACCTTGCAGAGGTGTCACTATTCTTTACCGTTCCTGGGCCACCTCATTAAGATAGTGTTTTCACGTCTTCCAAAGGTGGACCTGTAACCACTTCCTACTCATAACGAGGAACGGGCTGCATAATCATTTTCAACCTGCGGGAGGACGTCACCCTCAAACCACCTCGGTGACCTGCAGAGGAAGTCATCTGCGGTCAGCCAAGCCGGTGTTCTTGCCATTCTGGGGGACAAGGGCCTTTTGGACACACGGGGATCCTTTGACACCAGGTCAAGATCTGCCAAGGGCCTGGAAACCCTCTAGGGCAGCCGTCCCAGGGGAGGGACGCCTCGACCCCTTGCTACCCTCGCCCTGGCGAGCTTGGGGCCGCAGAGGACAGAGCGGCTGGAACCGCTTCCTAGGACAGGGGCCCGCCAGGGAAGGAGCCACCCCGCTCGCCCAGCCCGTGACGCCCCCTGCCCGGGCTCACCGGCCGCCGAGATCGGCTTCTTTCCGAGTCACTGCTTCCTCGGCATCGTGCCCCTGGAGGACAGCTCCAGACCAGGGTACGGACGCCAGCCAGCCAGCGGACCAGCCGGGGGGAGGGGGTGGGCGGCGGCCGGCCAGGGAGGCTCGGGCAACTGGAGGCTGACGTGCGGCCTCGCGACCCGCCCAGCGCTGCTCAGCTGACCGCCGCGCCAGCAACCCGCCCCTATCGGGGAATTTCCCAGGCCACGCCCACAGAAGACTACGCCCCGGCCACTCCCCCACAGGCCCCGCCCCCGACGCCCCGCCCCTCCGCATCCTCGCGGTTTGCGCAGGGTCAGAGCTTGTCTGGAGTGAATGGGGAGAACCGCGCAGTGTCAGGCAGATGGCGTTAAGTAAAATCAACTATTAATTAGACCAAGTGTGCCGAGTACAGCTTCGCTGTGTCTTGCTCATGAGGTTTCGATAGAAGACCAGAGCCACAGGGGGTCGCTGCCCAACTCAGAAAAGGGAGGTTGTCTCAAGCATCTTCAGAAGAGGCCTTCATCTGTTTTCTTAAAACAACCTCACAGGTAGACATGTTGTTGTTGTGAGGTGCCGTCGAATCGGGTCTGACTCATCGCGACCTTCATAGGGGTTTTCAAGGGCTGATTGTTTGGGGATTGCTTGGGGAGTGGATTGCCACGTCCTCCTCCCGGTTTCGTGGTGCCTGGGGATAGAACCTGGGTCCTCAGAGAGTGGGGAGGAGCACTGTGCCAGCTGAGCTAAACCCAGCCCACACACAGGTAGACATAGTTAGCATATATTGTTTTCACCTGATCTCCCCAACCGGTGGTGGCACACACCTGTAATCCCAGCACTTGTGAGGCAGGGGCAAGAGGATGGATGCAAGTTCCCGGACAAGCCTGGGCTACATAGCGAGACTCTGTTACCAAAAGCAATCAAACAAACAAACAAATAACTTTAAAAAACCAAACACTCCCTGCAGAATGCTTCTTAGCACTTGTTCTCCTAGATCTGTTAACACCTGGAAGCTTCAGATGCCCCAGGCAGGTGAGATTAATGGATTGACCTGGATTATACTTGGGAAACAGTCTTTGCTGCTTTGGAAAGTACTGATCTACTGTACCAGAGGAGGGAAGATGCCTCTGCATAGTAGATTTAAAGGCTACACAGCAAAATGAGAAACAACTGCCTGGCTTGCATTCCAAACAGCTGAGAAGGCATGGGCAAGGATGCTGTCGCAGGACACAGATGGCATCTGATTGCCAGGCTGAGGTCTTGGTCAAAGTGTTGCTCCCCACAAAAGGACCCCAGTGCAAGACAGGTAAACAGAAATTAGGGAAGGGGCGCCAGGTGGTCTGGTCTGGGAGGGAGTCTGAGAGCAGGTTTGTGCTTAAGGTCAAAGAAGGTGTCCTAACAGGGAAGAATTTGATTTACAAATGAAAGGGCTGATGCTTCACACATCAGGAAATAATCAGTACGTGGTTGCCCAGCCACCTGCTCACAGGTTGGAAGGAAGGAAACAAATCCTGATCCAAAAAAGTTCAAGGCAGCTGTGCGTGGTGGCGCATGCCTGTAATCCCAGTGGCTTGGGAGGCAGAGCCAGGAGGATCGCAAGTTCAAGACCAGAGGAAGTCTGTGTAACTTAGCAAGACCCTGTCTCAGAAAGTAAAGATAAAAATAAAAGGGCTGTGGGTGCAGCTCAGTGGTCCAGCACTTGCAAAGCATGCAGGCGTGAGGACCCGGGATCAACCCCCAGTACCACCAAAAAAAAAAAAAAAAAGTTCAAGTCCAGCCTGAGTGCTATAGTGAGAAACTATTTCAGAAGGGGGGGGGGGGAAAGGGTGTGTGTGTGTGTGAGTGGGTAGTGCCACTTCTTCTATTAGGATATCAATGTGACCTGCATCTTATCATCTTCTCAGCAGTTGAGTTGCCCCAGCTTTACTTAGGTTCAGGTCACCATCATCTCCAAATAGCCTAAGGAAGTATTCCTCAGAACTTTTTTTTTTCCCGCTGTGGTCCTTGAGGATTGAATCTAGGGCCTCGCACATACTTTGTAAGCACTCTATCATAGGCTGCACCCCCAGCCCATTTTTTATTTTTCTATTTTGAGTCAGGGTCTTGCTAAGTTATGCAGGCTGCCTCCAGCCTCGAAATCTCCATTCTCCTGCCTCTGCCTCCCTAGTCCCTGGGACTACTGGCAAGGACCTCTGCCCCCTGCTCCCTAGAAACTAAAATAGAGAATTAGCATATGGCCCAGCAATTCCACTCATTGATATACACCAAAAAGAATTGAAAAGAGGGACTCTAATAAGTGTGGCTGGGGCTGGGATTTAGCTCAGTTGGTAGAGCGCTGCGCTGCAGTCTCTGAGGTCCCGAGTTCAATTCCCAGCACCCCAAAAATGGGAGAAGGACCTGGCAATCCACTCCCAAGGCAATCCTGAAACAGTCAGCCATTGAAAACCCTATGAGGGTCGCTATGAGTCGGATACCAACTCGACGGCACCTAACAACAACAACAAGTGTGGCTATGTATGTATATACACATATGTATGCCTCTCTCTTTTCCCTGCCATCCTACATGGCAGCATCTCCCCAGATGAAGAGTGAGGAGTGTGGTTGCAGCTTCCATCATAGTGAGCCTCTGGGGTGTGGATCCAACCTGCAGCCTCAGGCATGTATCCCAAGTCCCAGGAACAAAGGCTCTGCTTCCTGAAAAGCCAGATCCCAAAGAGAGTTTCTCTCTTAGGTGATGGGTTCGTCCTATTTAGGAATAACATAGTAACAATGTTGTTTTTGTTGTTGTTAGGTGCCACTGAGCCATGTCCAACTCATAGCGACCCTCATAGGGTTTTCAATGGCTGACTGTTTGCAGATTGCCTTGGGAGTGGATTGCCATGTCCTTCTCCCATTTTTGCAGTGCTGGGAATCAAACTCGGGACCTCAGAGACTGTCACCTTTTCTATCAAGTCAAAGCGGAGCATAGATGGAGTGTTGAATCCTCACTTCCTTGTTTTGCTATGAAACTGTTGACTTCCTGGAGCAAATTTTATCTATTAAAGTATTAATTAACTGGAGTTGGTGATTTGGAAAAATAATCACTGTAATATCGCACAATTCTTCATCACAGGCTGAAAAACATTGGCTGAGGGATAGGAAAGGACCTGGGTGTCTAATTTTACCCATAGTTTTTTAGCTTCTTGCTTCAGATTTAAGTAATTGATCTCTAGCATGGAAGCACACATGAGCTGTCTTTTTACTCATCTCATTTATTTTGTCCAAAATGAAATGTCTCACTTCTTTGCAGAAGCGCATAATGGAGTGTGGGATGTAGAGGCTTGGATGTCAGGCTACCTGGCTCAACCTGACAGGTCAGGTACAACAGAGGACTCTGACCCTTGGGCTCTTCATCACTGAGGTAAAGGCAGAATCTGGGATGTGTGTCTCTTAGCTTCCCTCCAGCTCTAAAAAAATTGGAATTCCTTTGGCATCCTATTTTAGTAGATGATAAATTATCTTAATTTTAGTTAGTACTTTTTTCTTCTATAGAGACTGACATAATGCTTGGCTAGTTAAATTGTCATAAGTGATTTTCAATTAGAAGAAAATCACTCACTTCCCTGTTTTTTTAGAAAAATCCACTTACATATGACTTTCAGATAGACTACAATAAACCCGCCTTAGCTGGGTTGACTACAACATTTTATACCATTGAAAATTCAATGTCTTTCTCATCAGGCTCTATTAACCATTTCAGGTTTGTGGCCAGAATGCCTGTTCCTGTCATAGTCCAATAGAAGGTTACAAACCTTGTAGCCATGGTGCTCTCATGGGCAGTGACACAGCTGGTGTCTTCAGATCTTCATGACTGGATGCCAGGAGCGTATTTCTTTCTTTTCTTAGGCCCATAGTTCAACTCTCCAGCTACCGTCTAGTTAAATTTAGCAATTTACCCCTTTGTTATTCCTGACCTCATCCGTTCTCCTTTATGGATGCATGGGAACCATGGGAGAAATAACTTTGATTACATAGGAGTTATTCCAGTGTGGTTGTCCCCACATAAAGCAATTCTCACCAAGTTAATTTCATCCAACCCCAGAGAGGCAGAGAGAAGTCCCAGCCATAACACACTTCTTGCAGAGACAGTTGGATCTTCACGGATGATTATGACAATGGTGGCAAGGTTTGAAGAGTTGGCTGAGAAAACTCTAAGAGGAACATCTATTTGTGAACTTGGAAGCGCTTAGGCAGTATTTCCCAATGTAGCAATTTCGGAGGCTTCAAAAGCAGATCTCACACAAATTTAGAGTTTTCCCCTTCATTGTGTCTTCTTATAACTCTGGGAAGCTGCTCCATTATGTTTATCATGGAAACGAGGGAAGAGTTTCTGAATCTTTTTATAGACCTATTTCCTTTCTACTTTGGCTCCCATCCTTGTGGATTTTTTTTTTTTTTTTTTTAACAGGGTCTTCGTAACCCTGGCTAGCCTGGAACACACAATCCTCCTGTCTCTGCCTCCTGAGTGCTGAGATTACAGGCAGGCACCACCACACCCAGCAACAACCACTGCTCTCTGTACCCTGCACTTTTTCTTCCTGACCTTGTTCCCTCCCTCCCATTTTCCACCATCAGTCTCTCTTTTCCCTATTTCTTCACTGGAAGACTGTATAATACAGCATTCATACTTTGGGGCCCTCTAAAGGTAGGAGGTTACCTTTCCAGAATCAATTAAGATTAACTTTATTAGAAACAAAACAAAACAGAAACAAAAAGAAGTATCAAAAAACCTGTCCATTAAAGGAATGGTGGGGATCTGCCAGTAGGGAGGAATTTTTATTTATTTTATTTTATTTATTTATTTATTTATTTATTTATTTTTGTGCTAGGGCCTGACTCTAGAGCTTTGTGCATGCTAAGCACGTGCTCTACCATGGAGCTATACTCCAGCCCACAGCAGCTTAATTTTCATCCCTAGCGCTCATGTTGTCTTTCAAGAATGAAAACCTGTTCATCAGTATAATTCACCTTGCACGGAGTGATGTGTTGATTATAATTGATACAGACTCCCCTGGATTTTGGGCAATTTCATCTTATGATATCCCTTTCTTGTGTTTATAAACACTGGGTTACTCACTTCACATGTCCTTTTCACTCATTCTAAGATTTATATCACTCCTATAGGATTGAAATCTTTTCATCTTTGAAGTAGCAAGTAAATCCTTTCCATCCTTCTCAACACTGTTTCTAAATTTCTAGTTCTTTTAAATGATAACTAAAAACCAATGCTGCGCCTGCAGCCAGCAGTAGCCCTCTGGCATCCTATCTCGTCAGATCTTGGAAGCTAAGCAGGGTCCGGCCTGGTTAGTACTTGGATGGGAGACCACCTGGGAACATCACGTGCTGTAGGTTTGGGAGACAGACCTGGCAACACATTCTCAAAAATCAATCCGCCATTGAAAACCCTATGAACAGCAGAGAAGCACTGACAATAGTGTTTCGCCTGTTGTACATAGGGTCGCTATGAGTCGAATACCGACCCCATGGCACCTAACAACAACAACAACAAAACCAATGCTAACTTAAAAAATTACTGAATGGTGAATAAGCTGCCCAAACCTCCTGTGTGTTACATTGTAACATTAATTAACTGTGGGTTCGTCTTTCACTAGTATTTGACAGGGGCAGCTATGTGCAGTTGTGCAGGTTATTCTCTGCCCAAGAGTACACGACCAGGCAGGTGAATGCAGGCTGAAGTATAGGGGCATTGCACCTGCTAAGCCATGCGATTTGAAGTGAGCGCATCTCCCCAGGGAAGCAACTCCTTTTCTCATTCACACAAAAGTCCTCTATCAATCAGTGGAGTCCTGCATTTGATCATTTTATCCAGGTCCTCTACCTGTGATGTTATCATGAAAGAGAGTTAGCTGTACAGTTCTTTTCCAAAGGGTCCTAATGTGAGCACACCCCAAAGATCTAGAAGAACATAAATCTTGCCTTCAGGCTCCAAGTGTACATTTCAGTCCATTTCAGACTTCTCAAGGGCCTTTGCAGCTAAGGCTTCTCTGCTCTGTATGACTTGGAACCAGCATCAGTTTCCTTATTGATGACAGACCTCTCTTCTTGCTCCAACATGGCGGTCATCTTGTGGTAGGAGGAAAACTTTCCCTTTGGACCTCTTACCCACTACCCTCTTGCCCTGCTCCCGCTCCCACCCCCATATCCCTCCTGTGCTTTGGACTCTTATTGTGTGGATGTTATGTATTGAATCTGAACTGTTCCCTAAAAAGCTCATGTGTTGAAGGCTTGGTCCCCAAAGCAGCAGTGTTCAGAGGTGTGCATTTGGGAGGCAATTGGATCATGAGGGCCCTGACCTCATGAATGGATTAATCCATTGATGCATTCATAGCTTAATGGGTTTGGGGGAAGAGGCTTTGTTTTAAAAGAGAGCTCTCTCTGCTTCCTGGCTGCCATGAGTGAGCAGCTTTCCTCCACCACATGCCTCCACCATGGTGTACTGCCTCAATACAGGACTGAAAGCAACCTGCCAAAGCCACCTGGACTGAAACCTCTAAAATCGTGAGTCAATATTAATCTTTCCTCCAGCCAAGTGTGGTGGTGCATGCCTAGAATCCCAACACTCAGGAGGCTGAGGCAGGATGATCTCAAGTTTGAAGCCAGCCTTGGCTGCATCTTGAGATCTTGTCTCAAAACAAACAAACAAACAACAACAACAAAATTTAAAAGAAAAATCTTTCCTCCTTGTAAGTTGATTATCTTGGGTAATTCATCATAGCAGTGGGAAGCTAACCAGCTGGCTTGCAGTCCTTCCACTAGCTCTTCTATTAAAGGTGTCCCACTACTGTTTCTAGATGAGGGAAGAAGCAGGTGGATGTGAAGAAAGAGGAGCTAAGAGGCTATGGCAGGCATTCTTCCTCCTGTTTCTCCTCCCTAGGTCTCAGAGGATATAAGGCTGGGAACTATATTTCCCAGACTCTTGCCAGTAGGCTGCAGGATAGAGTTTAGAAGATGCATCCATGCCAGGTATGGAAAGTTGAGGCCACAGCCCACGTGTGCACTTCAACAGATGAATTTGAAGCCCCTTTCATGTTCCCTTGACTATGACCAGCCTGGGCCTGTGGCCACCAGTGACTATCACAATGTTTGTTTTGGTTTGCTTTGGCTTTTTTTTCCCCTCCTGATCTCTGGATGACAGCTGCAACTTCTTGACTTCCTAGACCATAGCTTTGGTGGCAAATCTGAAAACAAAGGGCAAATTTCAGATGCTCATTGTAGGAGGATTTGTAGAGGGAGGGATTTGGACTTCTACCCCTAACTCCAAAATCAGTGTAAACATTGCTTTACATCTTAAATATTGGTGATAATAGTGATTTGGAATTGTTAAGCCAGCTTCTTTGGAAATATCCTAAAGAATGATTATTCATCTGTTTTGCATTTAAAACTAACAAGGTTTTGGGCTTCACTTCCTTTCATTTATCATTGGTATAAGGAGTATTTACCAAGTGAAAGCCACTCCAGTATAAACTTCCTGAGGGGTCTTCTCCATAAATTACTCTTTTTCTCACATAGGCTATCTTTTCTTTTCTTGTGCTTTCTCCCCTGAGACTATCTATAAACATATGGAAGTCTCTACTGTTCTAAAAATAACTCAATCACTAAATAATAAGACCTCTGTTGGTTCTGCTTTTTGCTTTACAACCACATTTTCTAACCTATTTTCTTTCATTCCAAACTTCTTAAGTATTTGACCCTCTGAATTTCTGATGTTTTATGGGATATTTGTAGGTTTTCTCCATATAAGATCAAAAAGTCTCTGTTAAGAAAAATTTAGGAGATTCCTTTCCTTTTCAAGATCTTTAATATGTTGATATGCACTATGATGGTTCAAAAAGGAGGGGTACAGAATTCAGTGCTTCCTGAATGCTTTGGACTGAGAATTCACTCACTGGGTCCAAGATCACTGGGACCTCTGATACTAAATCCAATGACAGTATAACAGGGTGTGGAAATTTTTAGCAGAAATAAACCCTGACATTTCAAACTTGCCAGTCATTTCTGTTTCTTGCATGGGGATTGAGTCACCTTGAAGGGCAAAGGGGACCTTTGTTTGGGAAGAAACACTTGAGTGATCTAACTAGTTACAGAGCTGTAACCTGTCTGGGGAGAGAACACCATAGCACACTTCCACTTACTCATTTCCTCTTGGTCAGGACTGGAACTCAGAATCTCCAGGCAGACCCCATGCCTCCACCTGTATCTCAGGTTGCTGCAGTGGTTGCAGCACTTTGGAAGGCACAGATCTTTCTGGGAGGAAGGACTGTAGTTCTTCAGCTCTTCCTTTTTTTTTTTTTTTTTTTTTTTTTTTGGTTGTTGTTTTGTCAGAGTCCTTGAGAAAGCTAGAAAATAGCCCTGTTCTTCCCTATCTGGGTTCTGAACAAATGAAAATTAAGAAAAAGAACAAAAGAAGCAAGAGAAATGTAGGTGGAAGATTAATTTCTTTTATGACCCATAAAGACTTGGTAAATAAATGAGCAGAGAGATGTTGGCCTGTGGGGAGGCAGCACCAGGGAAACTCCCAGCTCCCAGAAATGGGAATGGTATTAATACCAGAGACTTGTGGGGAGTGCGGGTAGGCAGGCCCACAGCACAGACTGGGAATTTGGCAGTATAACCCTAGTTCTTGTATCTGGCATATAAATGAATTTATACCTAACACAGAAGTTACAATAGAGGTATAGATAAAGTTTATTAAAAGATAGGACACCATTAAGGAATAATTACAGAGAAAACTGAGGCATCTGGAGAAGCTTAGGTAAACTTAGAAAGAAACTTGAAAAAACCTAGGTACTCTGGGTGAATATGCATACGGATATTTTTATTTCCCCGGGGAAAGGTAAAGTTGGAGAGAACAGAGTTGGGCAAACTTCTAGAGGGAAAAATACCTTAGAAAAGATGGCAGGCCTGAGAGAAGGGAGAGGCCAGCACGTGGTTAAAGAGAAAGAAGAAAAGAACAAAGGGCAAGAAGTAGAGGGGAAGGAAAAAGAGACAAAAGGGAAGAGCAGCCACATGTTTCCTCCAGTTTTAATCAAACTAGGGCACACCGGGTGTGACATCCATTCTGGACATCCAGCTCTGTGCACCCAGTGTGATAGGAGCCTGGGATCTTTGTTTTATAAATGGATCAATGGCTTGGATTAGAGTGTGGGGCCCATTAAGAACTGTCCTTCCAATGTCCTCAGAGAGGCACATGGCTTTATTCATCGTGGCCAAATTGCAGAAGTCAATTTTAATCCCCTTTTCCTCTATATTGTCTGCTAATATCTAGACTAACCTTCTTGTCAGTATGGTCCCTTAAAGTGGATTATTGTTGTTAGGTTCTGTTGAGTCAAGTCTGACTCATAGAGACCCTGATAGGGTTTTCAATGGCTGATTGTTTCTGGATCGTTCTGGGGGTGGACTGCGTGTCCTTCTCCCATTTTTGCAGTGCTGGGGATTGAACCCAGGGCCTCAGAGAGTGTAGAGCAGCACTCTACCATCTGAGCTAAGCCCCAGCCCCCCTAAAGTAGATTAGCATGACTCTTTGAGTGGTATGTTAGTTTTTGCATCACTGACAAAATACCTGACAGAAACAACTTAAGGGAGGAAGGATTTATTTTAGCTCACAGTTTTAGAGGGTAAGTCCATCATGCCAGAGAGGCATAGTAGAGCAGCACAGGAGCTGTTTGCATCATGGCCACAGGAAGCACAGAGAGACTGGAACCAAGTGCCTGAGTAAAACTTGCAAAGGCTCACCCCTAGTGACTTACTTCCACCAGCTAGGTACCACCTCCCAAAGTTCCAGGCCTCCCTAAACATTACCACCTTCTGGGGACCAAGCATTCAAACATGAGCCATGGGGGACATCCTATATTCCAACCATAACAGGTTGGATAGACCTAGACCAAGATCAGCTGTCAGGAGGTACCCTGTGGATCCCTGTGCAGAGCCTTCCAGGCATAGCAGATAGCCAATTCTATGGATTCTCCTGTCCTGGACACTCCAGAAAATTATGAGAGTTCCTGGGAGACATGGCAGTGTGCATATACATTTACACTGAAATACACTATAACTGCAAGGAGTGGTACCTTGGAGTTCTGGCCTCCCTCATTTGGTAACATCTATGGCTTAATGTAATGCCGCAGGGAGAAGATGCTTTCCGCCGCATCCTGTACTACTGGGCTGGCAACAGCCATAGCAATCCCTTCTTTTGGGTGCCTCCTGGAGCAGGTAAAGCCAGGTACTGAGCATTTAGCAGAGATAGCACAGAGGACTGGGCACCTTTCCTTCCTCTTCTCTCTCTAACGACTGACTGGGAGGGATGCAGGAGACCAGGTAAGCAAGCATATCTGTAGTTCTTATACTCCACATGAAAGAGAAAAAATGCTGAGAATGTTAACATGAGCTATTGGCAATTAGAGGGGTGGGAGCTTCAGCTGCTGTACTTTGAATATTAAAGAAATGCCTCCTTGTCCTCAAGATGGTAAAACGTGATGTATCATTTATAGGGGCTTACCTTTAGACCCAACTCAAGGGCACTTAATAACAACAACCACCACCTTTAAATTGTCTGTAGCTATTTTACCCTGGCATCCGATCCTGTCTGATCTCAGAAGCTAAGTAGGGTCAGCCTGTTTAGTCCTTGGATGGGAGACTGCTTGGGAATACCAGGTGATGCAGGCTATGGAAAAAGACCTGGTAATTCACTCCTGAAACAATCTGCCATTGAAAACCCTATGAATATTATAGAAACACTGACATAGTGCCAGGCATGGCACAGTGTTGGGGGGTGTTTCGTTCTGTTGTACATAGGGTCACTATGAGTGGGAACCAACTCAATGGCACCTAACAACAGCGACCTTTGAGTTATTTTATCCAACTACTCTGTTGGATTGGACACCTTGGATTATACTCTTGGCTTCCATTTCCTTTTCACAGGGCTCCAAGTGCTCCTTCTTGTCTGACATCTTTGCATTCTCATTATTTCTCCTTAGTACTCTTAATGCTTAATTCTCCAATCCTCTCCTCACTCTACCTGGACATTCTTACTCATTCTCATGATTTCATACAAATCATCCCTCAGGCTTTAGACCTTTGCAACCATTTGCTTTCTGACAGTTCTTTAGGTATTTCAAAACTAATGTGTTACAACCTCCAAGTTTATTATATTGGCCAAATTCATTTCTTTATTATTCATCTTAATCTTAACCACTAACAATCACCAAGTTGTATAAATTAGAAATTTAGAGGCTCCTTTGAGTCTAAATATTGAGTTATCCGTTAAACCTGCCATCCACCCCTTACTTTCACTCCTTAAGCTTCCCTGGAATCTGTTATCACTGCTATCTCCAGTTGTGATGTTTGCTAGGGCTGCTGTAACAAAGCACCATAAACTAGGTAGCTTAAACACCAGAAGTTTATAGTCTCATCGTTCCTGAGGCTACAAGTGATGGTTAATCTTGATTGTTAATTTGATTGATTGAGGGGTGCCTAGGAAATGAGTAAAGCTCATCTCTGGGTCTGTGAGGGCATTTCCAGAGATGATTAGATCATGAAGATTCTGAACTAATGAATGGTTTAAACAACTGATGGATTCACAATTTGAATAGACTGTTGGGAGGTGGTGGAATCGTGGCAGGTCGGGTCTAATTGGAAGAAGTAGGTCAGTGAGGGCGTGTCCTTGGGGTATCTCTCTTTTCCTGGCCCCTTCCTTTTATGGCTCCATTCTGTTTCCTGTCTGCCATGATGTGAACAGCCTCCTTCTCCACATACTCTCACCACTATGATGTTCTGCCTCACCTGGGGCCCAGAAACATGAAGCCAAGGGGCCATGGACTGAACCGTCTGAAATCATGAGCAAAGTAAACCCTTTCTCCTTTCAAACTGCTCTGTCAGGCATTCTGTTGTGGTGATGATAAAACTGTCTCTAAAACTGTCTGTGATCAAAGTGTCACCCTGCTGGTTCCTACCGAGGGCTGAGGGTGAATGTGTTCCAGGTCTCTCCTCTAGCTGTGGGTGGCTTGCTGGCCATATCTGGCCTCCCTTGACTTATAGAAACATCACCCCACCCTCTGTCTCATCTTTCTATGTTGTTCTCCCTGGCTGTGTGGTTCCATGTCCAGATTTCCCTTTGGTAAGGAAATCAGTCACGTTAGACCAAGGGCTCACTCTAAAGACTTCATTTTTAACTAATTTCATGTAATCAGCCCTGTTTCCAAATAGGGTTAGATTCTGAGGTACAGAGGATCAGAGGTTCAGCATAGGAATTTTTGGGGAGCACATTTCAGCCCACAACAGAGGGGGTCCAGAGAGTGGTTACTGTGGACTGTCCACGTGGGTCCAATGGAGCTGGGCAGAAATGGAAGGGATCTATTGACAGGCAATGTCTGACCTTCTGTGCTTATTTCCCCTGAGGATTCATTCTTTTCTGAGTGAACTTCCCATACATGCCCCTCCCACCCCACCCCCTACTTACAACTATCATGTATGTATTCCCATTTTGGGGGATGCAGCCCCCACTATGGAACAGTATAGGGATGTAGTTTTCCTGCTGTAGTGACTTTTTTCCCCCTGTGCTAGAAATGGAACCCAGGACCTTGCATAGGCTGGGCAAGTGCTCTACCGTTGAATTACACCCTGGCAGTGCCTTTTTTTTTTTTATTGCAAACATAGATGTCTTGGAGTGTACTCTGAGGCAATGATTCAAATAATGTGTATCCTTAGGCAAAAAAATGTTGACAACCAGTGATGCAGAATATAAAAATACGATATAGGGTATATTAGTCAGGATGCTACAAAGAAACCGAAGCCATAGGAAGGAAGAGCGAGTAATCAGTCTGAAGTTTGTACACCAGGGCAGGCTGGAAATTCCTCCTCCTCCACATACTTTCACCTCTTACCTGGAAATTCAGGTAAGAGTTGATATTGTAGTCTTCAGTCCAAATTCCTCAGGGCAGCAGGATGGAAACTGAGACAGGGTTTCTCTAGCGCAGTCTTGACGAAGAAAATTCCTTCCACTTTGGGAAGCTTTATTCATTACTCTTAAAGCCTTCACCTGATTGGATGAGGCCCACCCACAATATGGAGAGTCACTTGTTTCACTCAGAGTCCACTGGCTGTAAATGTTAGTGACATCTAAAACATATCTTCACAGCAGCAACTTGACTGGTGTTTGACCAAACAGGGGACACCACAGCCTAGCCATATTGATGCATAAAATTAACCTCCACACTGGGAAGACTTGTTAATTATCAGTTTTTAATACAATATGGATCATCTAGTGTTTTTCTGTGCTTGCTTTGGCAGCACAGATACTAAAATTGGAACAATACAGAGAAGATTAGCATGGCCCTTGTGCAAGGACAACACGCAAATTCCATAGTTTTTTGGCTTGCAGCTGTACCACTGTGGCATATGATCCTGTCAGATCTCGGAAGCTAAGCAGGGTTGGGCCTGGTTGATACTTGAATGGGAGACCGCCTGGGAACACCAGGTGCTGCAGGGTTGGGAGAAGGACCTGGCAACCCACTCACAAAACACAAACAGCCATTGAAAATGCAGCCATTGAATAGCAGAGAAGCACAGTAGTGCTTTGCCTATTGTACGTAGGGTCGCTATGAGTTGGACACCAACTCAACCACACCCAACAACAAGTGTTTCTCCAATTCCAGAGAATCCATAATGCAAAATCTCTATTCTTTCCTGCCTCCCCTCCCACCAAAGTTTGTTATTGACTTACTTGTATGTATGTGTTTCCTTTTTGATTCTTCACAAATTCAGTATTTTAGAGGTAGAGAGCAGTTCCTATTTAGGATTTTCCTAACGCAGGCTGGAAACAAATCTCTCATTAAAATAAGGGCATCTGGGCATCATCCTGCTCCTTGGCAGATATTGATCACTTATTTCATTCAAAAGCCACAAAAGCAGCTGGGCACAGTGGCACACAGCTATAATCCTGGCAACTTGGGAGGCAGAAGCAGAAGGATTGTAAGTTCTAGGCCAGAGGCAGCCTGTGTAACTTAGTGAGACCCTGTCTCAAGATAAAACATAAAAAGGGGGCTGGGGTCAAGCTCGATGGGAGAGCACTTGCAAAGTATGCCCAAGGCCTCCCTGGGTTCAACCCTAAGTACTGCCAAAAAAAAAAAAAAAAAAAAATCAACAGCCACAAAAGCAAAACAGTCACTGTGCTGGATACTAGGGACAAAATGATAAGCAAACAGGGCTTTAGACTGGCAAAATATTGGGTTCAGGTTTGGGTGCATGTTCAAATGTTAAAATATAGAGAGTTTGAGTTCAGTTTGGTTTTGGGTTTAAATCCTATGAGTAGATAGCAGGGCTTCAAACTGAACGTGAATGTGAACCCTGGACCCACTCCGGTTAAAGCATTTAAACAAAAATTTTGTGACCCCTAACCCAGTGAAATATTGGGTTTAGTCTCAGCTTTTAATTTTTTGTATCATTACTTATTTTAAAAATTGAAAAAAGGCTGGGTACAGTGGTAGATGCCTGTAATCCTATCATCTCAGAAAGCTGAGACAAGAGGATTGTGAGTTCAAGGCCAGAGGCAACTTGCATAACACAGCGAGACTATGACTCAAAATGAAGAAGAAGAAGGAGGAGGAGGAGGAGGAGGAGAGAGGGAGGGGAGGAGGAGGGGAGAGAGGAAGGAGAAGGAGGAGGAGGAGAAGAAGGAGGAGGAGAGAGAAAAAGAAGAAGAAAGTTAAAAATAGGCTGGGGGTGCAGTCCAGTGGCAGAGCACTTGCAAAGTATGTGTGAGACCCTGGGTTCAACCCCCAAGTACCAAAATAAAATAAAATTGAAAAAAATAAAAAAAGTTTCATCCATATACACATAGGATTAAAATTTTAAACCCAAACCCAAACCAAACTTGAACCCTCTAAATTTTAATATATTGAACCCAAACCCAAACCCAATTTGTTGCAGGTTTGATGCCCTGCAAGCAAGACAGAGCTTCTGTCCTGTCGCCTACTTGACAGGACCCTTTGACCCTCACTTGACTGAGAAAATGAAACTAAGGCTCTTTGCAAAGCTGCAGAGGAAATGGGGAAAGGCAGATTTTGAGATGTTTATAAGAAGTTGGAGAGACCTGTGATGAAGACATATAAAGCACTGCTCCAGCAGGAAAGCTTGTTCCTAACAGTTCCAGATGTGCGGTGCGCATTTGGTGCTTGTCAGATCGGATTTTTCCCAAACTGTCCATATCCAGCAGGTGGCGCCAAATAACTGGTTGCAGCTCTGTTGCATCAGCTTCTCTTTGGAAAACGTAGGTGTTCAGCAAGCACTTATGGAGAGTGCCCATAGTGTCAGTTTGAGATGTTTTCTATTGCTCCACTCTAAAATGACATGTGGATCAAAATAAGAAATAGATAAGAAAACTGCTTCTCCTCATCCCAGGAATATGGTAATGTGGAATAATGGGAATGTAGGTCAAACAGGGAGGAAAGCACTCCATTAAACAGCTCCTAAAGAGTGAGCTGGAATGGGAAATGTATGTGTGTGTGAGTGGGTGAAAGTGTGTGTGTGTGTGTGTGTGTGTGTGTGTGTGTGTGTGTTTGTGCTTCTGAGAAAAACAGGAAAGAATGGAAGTGATGAGAAATTATTTATTTTAGGGTCCTGTGTGGGCGAACCCAGGGCCTCATGCATACTTTGCAAGTGCTCTACCACTGAGCTGCACCCCAGCCTCTTATTTTATTGTTTATCTTGAGACAGAGTCTCAGTGACACAGCTCCCTCTGGCCTCAAACTTGAGATCCTCTTGCCTCTGCCTCCAGAGTCTCTGGGATCACAGGCAAATGTCACAGTCCCCTGCTGAGTAATTGTTTAAAAAGAGTAAAGGGAAAGTATTGTAGAAAAACCATAAAGAGAATTAAAAAGCCAGAGAAGAGGAAGGGGGAGAAAGAGAGAGAGGGAGAGAAGAGGGAGAATGAGAATGAATGCTCAAGTAAGTGTGAGAGCCAAGGACCTTGATTTAAAGACATTAATTATCAGAACTGTAGAAGAAAGGATTGAATTCCTCTGTTGCAATCCTAATAGGTGACTTGGACTTCAAATAAATATTCTGTAAATGGAGGATTGTGGGAAAGGGGAATCAATCAACCCAGAACCAATTCAGTGGAATTTTTCATTACAAGAGATGCCAAACTGGTGCCAGCAAAGCCTGGGGGAGATCCCCACAGCATACCAGGCAGGAAGGTGAGCTCAAAGCCTCAGGTCCTGTGAGAGGAAACTCCCTACTGGGCAAAAGAAGAGAAGAGGCAAAGGCAGGTTTGGAGGGTAAACATTACCAAACTCACATTCTCTTTGCCAAGCTTTTATGATCTCTCATTAAAATACAGTTTCCATCTGAGTAAGGGGCAGGATACAAAGAAGGGTTTCTTCCCCCTGCTGTTAAGGGACCTATTGCTCACTTTAGAAGCCACTTCTAGGGGTTGGGATGTAGCATGAGGATCTGGGTTCCATCCCTTCCATCCCCAGCACACACACACACACACACACACACACACACACACACACACCCACACACACACCACAAACTTTCAATGTCCTATCTCACCTATCATGAAACATTTCAGAAAGGAAGACAAAAAGAGCTTTCATGAACCATTCTAAAGAGCTCACGCAGGCCACCACTGGAGAAGACAAAGGATCTACCATAGTTAGCACCGGTAAAGTGCTGCTTCCCCCAGGATCTCTTTTGCAAGTTATAAAACTCCTAAGTGAATGATGCTCCAGGCAGAAGTATCCTTACAGCATCAGTGTATACTAATATAATAGGTTTTGCCATTTCCTTCAATTCCAGGGATATAACAACACTGGGTACTCCAAAATTAAAAATGCCCTTCTTCCATGAAAGCTGATTTCTTACATGATTGCTAGTTTGAGCTTAATTATAATATCCACTAACCATCCTCTGGTAAACTTGTTGTTGTTGTTAGGTGCTGTCGAGTTGGTATCCGACTCATAGTGACTCTCATAGGGTTTTCATTGGCTGACTGTTTCAGGATTGCCTTGGGAGTGGATTGCCAGGTCCTTCTCCCATTTTTGGGGTGCTGGGAATTGAACTCGGGACCTCAGAGACTGCAGTGCAGCGCTCTACCAACTGAGCTAAATCCCAGCCCCTCTGGTAAACTAGTAGCTCTCAAATCTGCGTGCTAAAGACTCACATGGGGTGTTTGTTAACATGCAGCTCCCAAGATGAGCATGGTGTCATACCATTATAATTCCACACTCAGGAGGCCAAGGCAGGAGAATCTGAGTTCAAGGATTGGCCTGGGCTACATAGCAAGAGCCTGTGGGGGGGTGGGGGGGATGGGTGTTATGCAGATTCCTAGGTCTAACTCCAGACTTTGTGACTGAAGAGATCAGGGTAGAGTCTAGAATCTGCATCTTAAAAATCACTTAGGAGAATAGAGACACAGAAAATCCAGAGGCCTTTCTTAAGGAACACTCCCTAAGCAAAGGCATAGCTGATCCATCAGGAACTCTTCAAACTCACTTGCCATTCATTCATTTTCTCTTGAACTCATTAATTCAGCAAATACTTCTGTTAGTCTAGCAATCTCTACTCAGTGATGTGTTGTTGTTAGTGCCACTGAGTCAGATCTGACTCATAGAAATCCTATGTACAACAGAACAAAACACTACCCAACACTGTGCCATGCACACAATCATTTTATGTTTGAATCCATTGTTGCAGCCACTGTGTTTCTTCTCATTTTGAGTTGTGCCACATCTACAAAAGGAGGTCCCAAGGGTTTTACTCCATTCCCATCACTCAGGTCGACTCTACTTTGAGGAGGCAACTCTTCCCCAGTAGTTTCTTGAATGCCTTCCAGCCGGCAGGGCTCATTTTTCAGCACTATATTTGACAATGCTTCTCTGCTACTCATAGGGTTTTCAATAGCTAATTGTTTCGGGAGTGGGCTGCTGGGTCCTTCTCTCTAGTCTGCCTTAGTCTAGAAGCTCAGCTGAAACCTGTCCGCCATGGATGGCCCTGTTAGTATCTGACATACCAGTGGCATAGCTTTCAGCATCACAGCAACACAAAACCCCACAGCGTGAAAAGCTGACCAACATGTAGGGGACTCAGTGATGTGGGACATAGTAAATACACAAAGTCTCAGTTCTAGCCTGAAAGAAACTTCTATTTAGTGGGAGATACATGTAGAGAATGACAATGTCAGGTGGCAAGTCCTTAGTGTATAGAAGAGGTGCCAAAGAGATTGTTACAGGGCTTTAGAAGGAAGTCATGCCAACATGGGTCAGAATGGTCGGGGATGGAGGAGCTACTCTGGCCAAGGTGGGACATTACTTGGGCCAACGGAAGAAGAATGAACAGGAAATTACTGGAGACCAGGGAACAGCATTAGCTTCAAATTTTACTTACTAAGCAGGAGCTTTATTAATATCCTTTAACCAATACTAAAGATAGCAGAGCTGCAAAGCTTGGCCAGGGATTACAATTATAAGCTCTTTAACAACCTTCAAAGGAGAAATAAAGGATAGGAAGCCAAAAGCTCCTGACTCAGCAACATCATATCCTTGGTTTTTAAATATTCTGATACCAAGTGGACCTTTTGGAGAGGGCGGTAAGGGTTGAGACAGGGTCTTGCTATGTAACCCAGGCTAACCTTGAACTCACAATCCTGCCTCCTCCTGAGTGCTGGGATTACAGGTGTGCACCACCATGCCTGGGTTCATTTTGTACATTAAAAAGTTGATAGATTGGAGGACCCTTTGACATGACACTCTTTTCTCTCGTAGATCCTTGTCTATTTCATCCAGCTACTTCCAACAAAGTTAACATTCTGTCCATAAAACAAATGAAAAATGCAAACCATTAACACCCAAAGAGGATACTTAGGGTGATTCGAGATCAAGGCAATCAAATTGGTGTAATGAAAAACCACCACCAAATTTGAGAGGCTTTAACCAACAAAAATTCATTTTTCATCTGTATAACAGTCCAAAGTAGGTGTTCCAGGCCAGGAAGTGGGGGTCAAGTTGGGGTACAGGAGGTCTGCTCCACAAAGTAGTTCAGAGGTCCAAAGGCTCTGCCACCTTCAATATGTGTCTTCCAGAGTTGTCTTTGTGTTGACACATAGACAGGAGAGGAGGGCAGAAGAGAGCGTGGAGAAGGGGCACATCTACGTCTTAGTGTTATACCTTGGAGAGTATTCATATCCCAGCAGTAGGTCTGCGCTGTGGGAGGGGAGCATGGCGCCAAACTTTGATGGAGAGTCACTCATCGGACACCTTCTCCCTTCTTCCCCATTTCTAATTTTTTTCTTCCACCAGTATTTCCTGTGTCCCGGTTTCCTCCTCTGTAAAATGGGCTAACAATAGTACTCTTCCCAGAGGTTGTCACGAAAATTGATATCTTAGTCTCTCTGGGAAAACTGATGTGTTGGTCTATTTGGGAAGCTATGACAAAATAACATAGATTGGATGGATTATAAACAACAGAAATTGATTTGGGCTGGGGAATCTCAGATCAAATCATTGGTGGATTGGGTGCCTGGTGATGACCTGCTTTCTGGTTCATTGCTGGTGCCTTTTTGCTGTGTCCTCACATGGTGGAAGGGACAAATGGGTTCCCTTGGGCCTCTTTTAAAAGGGCACTAATCCCATTCATGAGGACTCCACTTTCATGATGTAATCATCTCTGAAAGGCCACACCTTCTAATACCACCACAGCAGTGATTAGGTTTCAATGTATGAATTTGGAGACAGAAACCTTCAGACCATACCAATTGACATAATCTATGTTAAGCAATTAGAATATTCTTGACTTACAGTTGCTGCTCAATAGTTTCTTGTATCATTAATTAGTTGTAGGACTTCATCAGCTACACCAAGCTAAAAACTCTCTTCCCTTATCACCAACTTGTAGTTAGTCACCAAGTCTTATCTCATTTAAGGGTACGCACCTATTTATGCTCTTTTAAATGCAAGTGATAGATGTTTCTGATATGGAGATCATAGGGATTTGGATTTTGAAAACAGAAAAAGAAAACAATATCGTCCTTGAGGGAGCCAATATATTTGTTTGGCTTCAATATGGTTGTTGTTGCTAGGTGTAGCCATCTTGAAAATGGGTCCTATTTGACTGATTTAGAGCTCTCCATAGGAAGAATCTTGAAGTCTTCTTGTTCGTTCATTCTAAAACTTAGGCAAAGCTGGGGCGAGAATCTAGGTTGTTCCATTCAAGTCCAGCATTGCATTGTACACAGCGGCCTTCCTGCCTATGAAGGTTCACATATTCCTCCTGCATTTCCACATATTCTCATTTCTGCGTTTACTTCCTAGTGTAATTTCACAGAAAGACAAATTAAGTAAACCCAACCAAACAACTCCTCTCTCCCTTCTCACAATACTTGGTTGGTGCATGAATTTCCTCTAATCTCCTGTGGTTACCAAACCAATTAAGATTCTGGAGTACAAAGTTCTGATTCTTCCCACTTGGTTACTCTGATTTCCAAGCCAAGAGCAACTTCCTCCCTACTTTCTCTTCTGAGCAGCAGGTGGCACTGTGCACAAGTTTAGAAAGATGTTTTCTAAACTCAGAGAAAATTGGTGGAAATGTGCATGGGCTTTCAGCTGAACATTCCCTTAATTTCATGGACACCTTCACTTCCTTCTTCCCAGGTCTGAGTGCTCCTGATGAGGGTGAGCTGCATGCCATTGGGCATCAACACTATCTGTAGGCATGCAAGTTATGGTAACATAGAGCACTGGTTCATCACAGAGCCTCCTTGCTTTTCTGTGCACACGACTGGATCACATTTCATGGTTTCCACCAGTTAGATTTGGCCATATGACCAAGTTGTGGGCAAGGAAATGCAAACAGAAGTGATATGTGGCATTTTTAAGACTGGCCTTTAAAACCCTCCCCTTATCTTTCCCATGCATGAGCTGGATAGCAATGCCCAGGAAGACCTTGGAGTTCATGGGTTGAAGATAGCAGAGCTGCCACCCCCTGACTCTATGAATGTCTGCATGGAACCAAGTGACCCTATTGACGTGGAAATACATTGAGCTGTTACAAGGGTTAGGAGTAAACTCTCATGTGCTAGTCACTGAAGTTTTAGTGTTTGCTGTTGCAATAATTAGCCTACCCCAACAATACAAAAATGAACTGATAAAACTGTAATCAAAACCCTAATGACCACATATAGTCCTGGGGAAGATGTTCCTAGGAAAATTCCATGTTTCTGTGCAATAGGGATCTTTTTTCCACATTAGACTCCAAACAGGAAGAGACTGTTCCCTATCCATGGGAATGTTAAAGGCTTTCCCACCCTAATTGTCTCAGCAAGCAAAAAACTTGATCTGTAGACCAATCTGTACATGGGAAGGCAGGCAGCTAGCAAGGAGAATGCAAATGAACTCAGAGTAAAGACAGAGACTGTATCATGTAGTCAAGTTAGTTTATGAGGGAAGCCAGTAAATTGCCACCTATTTTGGACTGGAGTAAATCCTTCAGTAAAAATAAAGTTACTGTAATGAGAACTATGGAGAAGGACCTGGCAATCCACTCCCAAGGCAATCCCGAAACAGTCAGCCATTGAAAACCCTATGAGGGTCGCTATGAGTCGGATAACGACTCGACGGCACCTAACAACAACAACAACGAGAACTATTCATACACTGGGTGCCATGGTGCACTCCCATAATCCCAGCAACTCAGGAGGCTGAGGCAAGAGGATCACAAGTTTGAGGCTAGAGGCAGCTTGTGTAACTTAGCGAGACCCTGTCTCAAAATAAAAAAGGGGTTGGAGGTGCCCCTTACTGGTAGAGCACTTGCCCAGAATTCAACTCCCCACAGTACTGGGAGGAGATAAAAAGACTATTCAAAGTGAAGGATTGTCTTTAGAGCTAGCCAACAACTATTTCTCCCTCGTTGAACATTCCTCCACCAAGAGGCAGATTCTGTGTCATTGCCCTTGAATCTGGGCTGGCCAGGTGACTTGCTTTGCCCAATGGAATGCAGTGGAAGCGATGCTGCACTCTTTCTGAACATAGGTAGCTTCTCTCTCTTGGAACCCAGCTGCCATGCTCGGAGGAAGCCCAGTAAGACTGTGGAGGGAGAGGAGCCATACTGGGCAGAACTAAGAGGTCCAGCCAAAGGCCAGTGCCAGCTGCTTATCATCTGAGTGACGTCTTCATGGAAGTTCTGCCCCAGCCTAGTTCTCAGTTGAATGCTGCTGCATTAGTGATCACAATCCAGAAGAACTATTGACCTAAGGCCAGCTAGCCCACAAAATCATAAGCAATAATGGATCATGTTGCTAACCACTAAATTTTGGGCAGTTTATCCTGTGACAATAGATAACTGAAGTATAGGATGAATGATAAATGCTCTTAAGCAAGAGGGAGATGCCCCAGGGTATGACTGGGATCAGGCACGATGGGGCAGAGAAGAAAGTTATTCAATAAGAAATTACTGAATCCCCTTATAACTGTGTCTGTTAGGCCAGTGAGGACCCAAAGATCATGGAGATAAAATTCCTGCCCCCATGGAAATCAGAACAAAGCAGATGGAGACAGAAAAGCAAACAAATAACTAGTTATTGGAATTGTTACCGAGTGGGGGTCCAAAAAAATGGAAGCAACCCATTTTTCAAAGCTTCAACTGAGTCTAGAAGATGAGTAGGATTTGGTGAGTAGCTGAAGGGGATTGCAAGGTAGGAGCAAAAACATTCCAGGCAGAGAGATCATGCACAAAGTCAGCGAGGAGAGAATCGAAGTGGTGATTGGAGGCAGCACAAGCAGATTGCAATAGCTGGTCAGAAAGCAGCAGAACTCTTAAAGAATTCCCTTGTTCCTAAACACAGCCTATTGTCACCTCGCTGTGCTCTGTGCCACATGATGCTGGATGATACTATGAGTTGTGTGACCTTCATGTCTGCCCACAGAGCTTATCTGGATCGAAAGAGGCAGCTCTTATTTTGGGCCAAGGGGTATCAAACGGAGTGCCAGATTCAGATTTTCAAGTGACGAATTAAAAGTACCCCTTCAGGCTTATCAACATCTCCCACTTTGAGAAGTGGTGGTCTTCATGTTTGTATCACCTCTGATTTTTGTGAAAAGTCTTAATTTGGGCTCATCATGGTATTATTATATAAATCAAAGGTCATCAACTATTTTCATTTCCCTAATTTTAACTCTCCTATGGGCTGGGATTTAGCTCAGTGGGTAGAGCGCTGCGCTGCAGTCTCTGAGGCTCCAAGTTCAATTCCCAGCACTGCAAAAATGGGAGAAGGGCCTGGCAATCCACTCCCAAGGCAATCCCGAAGCACTCAGCCATTGAAAACCCTATGAGGGTCGCTATGAGTCTGATACCGACTCCACGGCACCTAACAACAACAACATCTGCCAAAACAATAAAAAATGTGACTCCATTTGCACTCTTCTTAATTCATGTTAGAGGAAGAAATTAAGCTCCATTATCCTTCTGAGATTGTAGGGGAAAAATGTTCTCCCCTAATTCCACATCTTATTTCAGGGAGTCAGCAGTATCTGAAATCGAGCACAAACATCCATGGGGGACAGGGAGAAATATTCAACTTCCAGTTGTGTGTGTGTGCTTAATTGTGGTTGTTGTCAGGTGCCATCGAGTTGGGTCCGACTCATAGTGACTCTATGTACAACAGAAAGAAACACTTCCCAATGCTGTGCCATCCATGCCTGGCACTATGTCAGTGCTTCTCTGCTATTCATAGGGTTTTCAATGGCTGATTGTTTCAGGAGTTGGCTGACAGGTCCTTCTCCTTTTTTAAAAAAACTTTTTTGCTGTGCTGGGGATTGAACCCAGGGCCTCAGAAAGCACAGAGCAAGCACTCTACCAACTTAGCTAAACCCCAGCCCCTTTAATTGTGGTAAGAGCCCTTAACTACGCTCAACAAATTTCTTTTTCTTTATGTTTTCTTTCTTTCTTTCTTTTGAAACAGCTTCCCCCTGGCCTTGAACCTATGATCCTCCTGCCTCTGCCCCCTGAGTGCTGACGGTATGCGCCATGCTCAGCAGATTCTCAACAATTTTCTAAGTTCATAATAATACAGTATCATTAACTCTATGTACAATGTCGTACAGCAGATATCTTTGTGTCTGGTTTTAATCAAAGCCATACTTAATATATTAGCAATACATATAACTAAGTCATAAATAAACGTACATAGGCCTGGGGGTGTAGCTCAGTGGCAGAGCACTTGCCTAGCATGTAGGAAGCCCTGGGATTGATGCCCAAGACCATAAAAACAAACAAAAAGCTCCCCAAAAACCATACCTGTGGAAGGTTCCTAATCAAATCAGATAAGCAATGAGCAAAGTTTGGAGACTATACTTCCTCCATAGTCTGCCCCTCCAAGATCCTCCTGAAGTCCCATGAGAGGGACCCTCCTGTCCTTGCCCTCAGATGAGCAGATCCATACATATTTTCTGCAGGAGGAACCCAGGGACATGAGTCCCCTTCCACCTCCCAACACATAGCATTGTCCACATAGCATTTCTGTTTTCCTTTTTTCTTTTTCCTTTGTGGTGTTGGGGATTGAACTCAGGACCTTGCTCGTGCTAGGCAAGTGCTCTTCCACTGAGCTGTCTCCTCAGCACTTGTTGTTTTGAGACAGGGTCTCAATATGTAGCCTAGGATGGCCTTGAACTCCTGGCTCTGCCTCCCAAATGCTGGGATTACAGGGGTGTGCACCACTTGCAGTTCCATTTTTGCTTCTCTTTTCCAGACAGAACTGTTGTTCATTCCTGAAGTCGTGCCCCTTCATCTTTCAGAACCATCCCTCCCAGCTGGTGGCTTCATTATCACATTTCTATTATCCTCCTTGCCCTTTCCCTTCCCCTCTGAGTCCGGGGCACTGATTCTCAACATTTCTTGCCCTCCTGCCCTCTTTCTAGCAATCTCTCTTCCCCTTCCACCCCAGTCTTGTCCCACAGAGGAGCCTGCAAAAGCTCAAGTCCATCCCTAGTAGATCAATGCCTTACCCAGTGACTGTGCCACCCTGATTTTGAAGCAATAGTAATGACACAATAATAATAGTGGTGACAGCTGCCATTTATACACCTGGTGCTCTGCACTTACCAAGATAACTTCCAATGTGCATAATGCCTTTGTAAAACGAATGCAATTTTAGGAGCAAAGTAAATGAAGCCCAGAGTCAAAACCCAATATCTGAACTGGGAGTTGCACACAAATGACCCACTGGCCACCAATACTTGGCTCTTTCTGTCACACTCCACTGCTTTTTTTTTTTTTTTTTCTTTTCTTCTATTTTATTCTTCCTTTCTGAATACCACTGCAGGACCCAGGGCGGTGCGCATCAGCTTGTGTCATTGCCAAATCAGCGATGGAAAGGCTGTGTCCTCCCCATGGCAAACAAGCTAATGTTCAGGATGTGACCAAAAGAGAGAATACAGTACAATACAGTACAAATACAGAAAAAACACAGTACAATAAAATAGGATGATTGGAGATACTTTAGGCTCAATTTGGGGAAGAAGCAGAATAATCCTGATGACTACGATCACTTTTCTCAAAGCCTGGGGCCCAGTAACAATGCACGGATCCAGCCTCGCACAGAGGTGGCTTATTTCAGCATTTAAACCCTGGCGCCATGCACCCACAGCTTGATTTCCTGCGCTCTGACAGCGCCGCCGACTGACAGCGAGAAGAGGTGCTTTCCCTCTGCCGTGCATAAATAAGACGTCCATCAGCACATACAGCACAGGCCAAGGGAAGCACCTAGATCCACAGGCAGGGCCGTGGCCAAGGACGTGTCTCTGCATCCCATGTCCAACCCAGGTAAACCCCTGGGCTAATTTCACGTTTTCGTTTTCCGGGGTTTCAGATGCCTCTCTCGGGGATCACGATGACAGAATTATGCAACCCTCTGCTTTTAGACCAGAAAGTGCCAGTAAACAACACTTTCATCTCTTGCTTCTCACCCTGAGCTACTCCTTGGAAGAGCCGATGGCGAGGGAAACACGGTTTCTTTTTCTTGGAGAGTGAGCAGAAGCAGATGGAGAAATCCGCTTCAGCTGTTCTTCACACCTGGGGGAAGTTGTACCCAGGCCGTAACGCACCTGCCGTCTCAAATGAGCGGTTCACGGCGTCTGTGGTGGTACCAATTTGGGGGATACTTCTGGGGCAGCTTTCTCTATGACCTCAGGTGCTACAGAGGTTATTTTGGTGACATTTTTGGCTACTAAACTCTCCCTTCCACTTACAAGTAAACCATTTGATTTCTGCTGCCTGTGAGATTTGAAAAGCATTATTCTCCAAGAAACCTCAATCATTTTAAAATGAAAAGCGAGTTTTGATTATCTCATTTCTTCTAGCTATTTTCTATTTTGCCTCCTTTGGCTTGTGGAGGCTTATAAAAATTCATTAGTTATTTTCCAACTTCACAGGTGAAGATAGAGGTTTCCAGAGAGCAAAACCAAGTCGGGCCAAGGCAGAGCCAGAAATCCACCCTGGTAGCCTCTGGCTCCATCAGTTCACTTGCACTGAGCAGGTGAATGGAGTTAACACACAGGCAGATACGCCTCACGAGTTCTGCATTCCAAGTGCAAAAGAGCCCTGCAGGCTCTCTCCCTGGCCTTTCCCCAGCAGTCCTGGCTGATTTGTATGCATTTTGAGCTTCAGTCAAGGAGAGTCCTGGGAAATCTTGCTAACCAACACGTTTATGGTGAGTGCATAGACTATTGGCTAATTTCTAACCTGCAGTCTTCCTGGTGAATAAAGGGAAAGGATAAGGGGCGTGTTTCTGTGTATCTTCCGTGAATAAGACAGATTGGAGGATGCCTACGACATCCCAAACCACGTATCAAGTCAGGAGACTTGAACTTCTTTCTCACGTAATTAACAATTTAGGAGGTCTTTCTCCCCAACTGTGACACTTGAAATTTGTGTGCTCATCTTTATCATTATTATATAGCCAAATCTTTGAGTTTTGCAATGAAAAATGGAAAATTCCATTTTTTCCAGATGGTTAAATAAAATCCATGTGGATATAATGGAAGACAGGCATATATAATGGAAGACAGTGCTCTGACACACTAAGTCTCTCTCCCTCTCCCGTCTCACACACATACATATAGCTACTCCACTATCCACTCGTATATATTTAGATTTTTTTTTTTTCATTACTGGGGGTTGAACCCAGGGCCTCGCGCCTGCATGCTTTGCAAGTGCTGGACCACTGAGCTATACCCCCAGCCCATTTTTTACTTTTTGAGACAGGGTCTCACTGAGTTACTCAAACTGCATCTGGTCTCAAACTTGTGATCCTCCTGCCTCCACTTCCCAAGCCGCTGGGATTACAGGCATGTACCACTGCGCCCGGCTGGATTTTCTCTCTCTCTCTCTCTCTCTCTCTCTCCCTCCTTCCCTCCCTCCCATCCTTCTTCCCTCCCTTCCTTCCTCCCTCTCTTAGTACCTCCCTTCCTTCCTCCTCCCTCCCTTCCTTCCTTCCTCACACATACTTAACAAGTGCTCTCCTATTGAGCTGTCATCCCCACCCCTTTTTTATTTTTTATCTTGAGACGGGGTCTCACTAAATTATGCAGACTGCCTCTGGCTTCGAACTTATGATCCTCTTGTCTCTACATCTTGAGTTGCTGGGATTACTGGTGTGTGCCACCACACCCAGGTTATATTTGGATTTTCATTTTATGTTTCATTATAATCTCCTGTTGGCTGGATCCATACTGTCAATGGCCATGAAACCCATCATGATAGCTAGGGAAACACCTTGATCATACGCTTTTGGTTATTTGAGAATTGGCCATGATACTTAGGAAGTACCTTCAAGTTCATGGCTGCAAATATCCTGATATACAAGAGCCTCCGTCCATAATTGGATAACATCAGTGGGAAAGGAAGAGTAGAAAGTAGTATTGTCTGAATAGGTAACAAAGTCTATGGAATAAAGAGGAAGGAGATAAACTATCTTGGGTCGTAGTCTTTCTGGAGAGGTTGAGAGGGACCCATATTCACTGTGAACAGCCCTATCCAAGGGACAAGAGACTCAGGTGGGAACTCTTAGAACCAAACCAGGCTCCACATCAGATTACTGATGTTCATTTATATGTAACTAAGTATTCTATCTGCAGCTGTAGCCCTGTGGTATCCGATCCCGTCAGATCTCGGAAGCTAAGCAGGGTCGGGCCTGGTTAGTACTTGGATGGGAGACTGCCTGGGAACACCAGGTGCTGTAGGCTTGGGAGAAGGACGTGGCGACCCACTCTCAAAATCAATCTGCCATTGAAAACCCTATGAATAGCAGAGAAGCACTGACAATAGTTTTTCACCTGTTGTACGCAGGGTCGCTATGAGTCAGATACCAACTTGACGGGACCTAACAACAACAGGTTTTCTATGGGGGAAGGGACCAAGTTAGTTTGTGAAATTTTACAATAAACAAAAGTAAAAAAAATTCTTTAGCCTTTAACATGCAGATTTCATTGCAAATCTCTAAGAGTGGGGGAATAAGAGCCGGCTTTTCCCAAATCTTTTCATTCTGAGAGCCCCTTTCACTGGGACTCTGACATTTCAAAGGGCATGGTGATTACATAGCCCAGTCAGAAAAACATGTCAGGGACACTCCAGCTGTCTAGTCACTCACTCTATTGAGACTCAGCTCCCAGCATAGTGGGGACATTCCAAGCCAAGGAGCTTCAGATTTGGCTACTCAAATCCTTAAGGGTACATGGAGGCTTTGTTGTTGTTGTTGTTATTTTTGTGTGTGTGTGTGAGACAGGACCTCATTGCATTACCTAGGCTGGCCTCTGCCTCCCAAGTGCTGGGATTACAGGCATGCATCACCATGCCTGGCTACGGGAAGGCTTTTTAAGGGCACATGAGTACATGAAATTTTTTTTTTTTTGTAATTTCTAGGACAATAATTTCCATGTGTGCACTTTCTTAAAATAGTTCTGCTGGAAATTGAATGGCATTAAGTCACTGCCACAGATGGGTGGCTCTCCTTTCTGTCCTCCCTTCTTTTAATAGCCACTTTATAGATGCAAGACATACCCCTTATTCTCCCTCATCAGAGTGGACAGATCTCTGGGATGTGAGACAAAACTAACAATTTTTTTGAGAAAGTGAATGGTTCTGTTGATGGAGTGATAAAACTTTTTGTAAATCAGTGATTCCTAATTCTTCACTTTCACGAAGACTGAGAGAAGATCTAAATGAATTGTGAAAGAGTTGTTGTTATTGTTAGGTGCCGTTGAGTTGTGTACAACTCATAGCAACCTTCATAGAGTGTTCAGTGGCTGTTTCAGGATTGCCTCGGGAGTGGATTGGCATGTCCTTTTCCCATTTTTGTGGTGCTGGGAATTGAACTTAGGACCTCAGAGACTGCAGAGTGGCACTCTACCAACTGAGCTAAATCCCAGCCCTGTCAATGAATTAGACCATTAAATAATTTTGAGGATAAACCACCATATCAAAAGGAGCTTGAGTAATTAGCACAGTTATGACAAAATCCTTTCCATTATAATTTACTCATTTATATGAAGAAGGTTTTATAGTGCTTGGAATAAAACCAAGAACAGTAATTGTAAAATAGGGATAATGTTATGAGGAACCCTGTCTACATTGGTAAGAATTCTGATGAAGAGTAAGTTTTCATTCTGCAGTAAAATTCTACTTTTTATGTTTAATAATTATTTATAAAAGTTATATATTTATGTTGTTTTGATTAATTGCATGGTAAAAAGTACTTAGAATAATAATTCATCAGAAATATCTTTTATACCTTGAACCTCAAGGTCATAGGAAATTGAAATAATTAATTTCAATTTATATTCATATTTTTATTTACAGATAACTATGGGTGACCAATGAGAGAATTTCAGGCATAAAATATATGCTATTAACATAAAAGTATATAGCAGCTGGGCGCAGTGGTGCACACCTGTAATCCCAGCAATTTAGGGAGGTAGGAGGATTGCAAGTTTGAGACCAGAGGCAGTCTGTGTAATTTAGCGAGCCCTTGTCTCAAAAAGTAAAAAAAAATGGCCTGGGTGTGCAGCTCAGTGGTCCAGCACTTGCAAACATAAAAGCACGAGGTCCTGGGTTCAACCCCCAGTACCTCAAAACAAACAAACAAACAAATAACAACACATAAAAGTATATAGAGGAAAGAAGAATGGAAATATAACTTTAAGGATAAAGTTAATGGAGTAATTTTTGACCTATTAAAGATGAACTTGTTCATCTTGTTGGACCTGTTGGGTCCAACTCATAGCAACCCTATGTACAACAGAATGAAACACTCCCCGATTCTGTGCCAGGCCCACGATCTTATTTATGTTTAAGCCCATTGTTGCAGTCACTGTGTCAATCCCTCTAGTGGAGAGTTTTCCCTTTTTTCATTGACCTGTCACTCTCCCAAACATGATGTCCTTCTCCAGGGAAAGGTCCCTCCTGACTACATGTCCAAAATACGTAAGACACAATCTAGCCATCCTTGCTTCCGAGGAGCACTCTGGTTGCATTCCTAGGACAGATCTATTGGTTCTTTTGGCAATTCATGGTATATTCAATACTCATATTCAGTGCCATAATTCAAAAGGATCAATTCTTCTGTCTCCCTTGTTCAATGTCCAGCTTTCACGACCATATGATGTGACTGAAAATATCATGGCATGAGTCAGGCCCATCTTTGTCTTCAATGGGACATCTTTACTTTTCAATACTTTAAAGAGATCTTTTGCAACAGCTTTTCCCAATGCAATACATCTTTTGATTTCTTGACTGCTGCTTCCACAGGTGTTGACTGTAGAACCAAATAAAGCAAAATCATGAACAACCTCAATCTTTTCTCTATTTATCATGAAATTACATACTGACCCAGTTGTAAGGATTTTTGTTTCGTTGATGTTGAGTCACAATCCATACTGAAAGCTATGTTCTTTGATCTTTATCAGTAAATGTTTCAAATCCTTTTCACTTTCAGCAAGCAAAGTTGTATCATCTCCATAATACAAATTGTTAATGAGTCTTCTTCCTTTAATCCTGATACTGTGTTCTTCTTCATAAAGTCCAGCTTCTTGGATTATTTGCTCAGCATAGAAATTGAAGAGTTATGATGAAAAGATACAGCAGTGACACACTCCTTTCTCAACTTTAAACCAAGCAGTACTTCCTTGTTTTGTTCAAATAATTGCTTCCTTGTCCATGTAAAGATTCCTCATGAGTACAATTAGATGCTCGGTATTCTCATTCTTTGCAATGTTATCCATAATTTTTTATGATCCACACAGTCAAATGCCTTTGCATAGTCGATAAAAAAAACAGACACCTTTCTGGTGTTCTCTGCCTTTGGCTAACATCCATCTGACATCAGCAATGATGTCCCTGGTTCCCCACCTTCTTCTGAATCTGGCTTGGTTTTCTGGCAGTTCCCTGTGTATATACTGCTGCAGTCACTTTTGAATGATTTTTAGTAAAATTTTGCTTGTGTGCAATATTAATAATATTGTTTGATAGTTTCCACATTCAGTTGGATCCCCCTTCTTGGGAATAGGACATTGTTCATGTACATTTAAATAAATTATGTTTGATATAAAATTGCTATGGCATTTAGATTCTACTGGAAATATTTTAAAGGCACATAAGGGTTTTATTTTTAAATGTTCACCCTTTCCAATTTACCAACTGTTATACCCTTTGCAACTATGTAAAGTTATAAAGAAATATTTATTTATTTATTTATTTATTTATTTGTAGTACTGGGAGTTGAACCCAGAGCCTCACACATGCTTTCCAAGCACTCTACCACAGAGCTGCTCCCCCAGCCCATTTTTCACTTTTCATTTTGAGACCAGGTCTCACTAAGTTGCACAAGCTGCCTCTAGCCTCGAATCTGTGATCCTCCTGCATCTGCCTCCCAAGTTCCTGGGATTATGTGTGTGCACCACCATGCTCAGCTAACATATTTAGGTTGTTAATTTAAAAGAGCATGAGAAGCTATGTAATTTTCAAAAATTATTTTAGGGGGTAACCAAGCAAGTAGTTGAAGGTCTCTGTATCCATAGCACATAAGAATTAAAAAGTAAAGAAAAAGTAGGGATTCAGAGAAGGCAACATTTAGCCTAAATTTATTCCTACATTTCTTTCATATTTGATAACCAACCTCATTGACTTGGGTTTGAATGTGTCCCCCCAAAACTTAATCCCCAATACAACAATATTGGGAAGCAGGTCTCAATGACAAATGATTAGGCCACAAGGACACTACCCTCATGAATTTATTAATGTCATTATTAGGGAAGTGTGCTCAGTATAAGAAGAATGGGTTCCTTACTGAAGGAAAACTTCAGTTCCTTTTCTTCTCTCTTTTGCCCTCTCTTTCCCTTTCAGCCACAGGATAAGTTAGCAAGTAGGCCATCTCTAGCTACAAGCCCTTCCATTGTAAGAGTTTCCAGTCCCCAGAACCATGAGCCAATACATTTTTGTTCAATATAAATTACTCAGCCTCAGGCATTTTGGTATAGTAGCACAAAACAGATTAAGACAAAATACCTTATGAAAACTGTCCTGGGCACAAGGCCCTCTGCCCCACACTTCCTGCCTCATTCTTGCCTCAAATTCTAGGAAGCCTCAGAGAGCAGAAAGCCCCAAGTTGGTCCTGGTTCCCATCCCTAATCTGTGTACCACCATCTCAACAATTGGCAATGATTTGTAGATTGTGGTTTTTAAATGCTTCTCTCTATAATATTGGATTTACCTCTTATAACAACCTGCTGTGATAGATGAAGAAATTGGCAATCAGAGGATTTAAGTGATTTGCCTGTAATTATACAGCAAGAAATGGCAGAGTTGATATTTCAATCCAGGTCACTGGTCTTCAAACTCTAAATTTTATCCACAACATTTCCTCGTTTCCAGGGAGTCTATTGTAGTCCAAAGCCAAGGCAAACCATTTGGGATCTCCTACTCTGGGTGGTCCACTCAGTACCCATAGCAAGCCCATCTGCTGAAGATGGTGATGGGTGTTCCTAGTCTTTCTGCCTGATGGTCAGGCCACTCTCTGAGATCTTCCATCAAAGTTCTCTGCCAGACACTTGGAATGGACTTAGAGAAAGGGGAAATAAACACATATGGATACTTCATGTAGAACAAGATATCATGGTGTGGAGCCAAGACATGAAGAGTATAAATAAACATTCACAGAAAAATGTGCTTTTTTTTTTTTTGCTTTTTTAAAAAATTTTTTTTATAGTGATGCTGAGGATCAAACCCAGGGCTTTATGCATGCTAGGCAAACACTCTACCACTGAGCCATATTCCCCAGCCCAAGACAATGGCTTTTTAAAATCCAAAGCACTACTAAATCTGTTTAAACCTACTTTGTAAGAGGACAAATGAATAGCTACTTGCAGCTAAATAAGTTGACTTTATGCTTTGTGTGTTATTTTTGGAAACTTTTTCAGGGATTTTTTTTTTTTTTTTAGTATATTAACTAAAACAGCCACTAAGCATGCATATTGGAAAAATAACTACCTAGACTTTGGGACTTGATTTTTTGTTGTTCTTCAGCGTAATGTATAACATTTAAGGCTGAGCCCTTGAGAACATGATAAAGTCAACTGGGATTTCCAAAAATGATTGATTCTCTTGGTCTTAAAGGAATAAATCTATAGATAAAATTCACAGTAAATAAGTCTTATTCACTTAGTGCATACAGGAAATAACTTATGAAAGACAGGACCAGCACTACACACAGTTCAAGGTCAGCCTCAGAGGCCACCTGAAGTTTGGGTTTGGAAATAGCCAGGAGTTTAGGAACCTGGGACTTAACCTCCCATGTCTTCAGTGGTTGGCTCCTGTGATTCTTTTCTGAGCACAATTCATGTTGCTGATTAGTCAGCTGCCATTTATACTTGGTTCAGTATGCAGACAGACACTGATAGGTCCACTAAGATAGGTTGGTTTAGAACACGTTCACACATGTGGAATGTTACAAACACAGGTACTCTTCAAGTTATGATGGGTGCTGTCCAAAAAACCCTTCACCAGTTGAAAATGTCATAAGTCCAAAATGGACTTACTACATTTAACACTCCAGACAGCATCGCTTAGCAATACAGTCCCTGGGAGAATATCAGTGGTTCCCTCCCGTGACTACGTGACTAACTGTGGGCTGCCGCTGCCCAGCATTGTGAGAGTGTGTCACAGGGCATACAGCTAGCCTGGGAAAGCCTCAACATTCAGAATTCCAAGCTTGGTTTCCACTGAATGCACATTGCTTTCACACCATTGTGAAGTTGTAAAGTTATAAATTACAGGTCAAACCATAGTAAGTTGGGGACCATTTGTGTTAAATTATGTATGGCATTTAAAAGCAAATCTGGGTTGAAACAGTGGGGCCTTTCCCAAGCAAAATCCAAGTTTCCTGGAAAACTTATAAATGGAGCCCAGTGGAGTGGCGCACATCAGGGAGGCCAAGGCAGGAGGAGTTTAAGGCCTGCCTGGACTATAGGGAGATGCTGTCTCAAAAGCCAAAAACAAAAGCAAAAAACAAATTCAAGCAAACAACCCTCCAGCACCACCAATTTGGAACACCAGGCATGGTGCACAGGCGTGTAATCCAGCATTTGGGAGACGGAAACAGGAGGATGGTGAGTTCCAGGCCAGCCTGGGCTACACAGTGAGACTGTCTCAAAGAAAAGAAAAGAAGTTCTGCACATGATACTCTGCATCCCAGGTCTCTGTCTGTTCAGCTTTGGTTCTGCAATGCCCTCATCCTGCCCATCACACACGGGGCAGACAACCTGAACTCAGAACTTAATCTCTTTGTGACTGAATTTGTAGACGCGACGTTCATAGATTGTCACACTGGGAAGATGGTAGAGACCATTCTGCCAATGATCACCAGGGCTACATGTGGTTTAAGCAGCAAGGAACTTTTCTGCTCTTGACAAGCAGCATTCTGGGTCACGCCTCTCTGTATCAGCAGTATATCCGCCACAGTTATGGCGACAATGAAACCCCTTGGACAGTTCCCAGTACCGGGGGGATCTTTTAGCCAACAATGCTGTCCACAGGGGAAACAGACCCCAGGAGAGGCGGGGAGCAGGGGCGCTTGCCTGAAGTCATAATGGAAATTTGTAGTGACAACAGACTTTTACTCTGAAGTCTTCTGACTATTGTCTTCCATCTAGAAATTCTCTCTCTGGAATGTAGAAAATAGATGAATTTGTCTACTGTATGGGACTGGTATTTGTGAAATGGTTTAACATCCTAGACAAAAGACTCTACCAGTAAATAATGACCCCAAATTATTTGTTATTTGTTTATAGCTTAACGTACTAGGTTGTCGTTTTTAGGTGCCGTCGAGTCAGTATCCAAGTCATAGCAACCCTCATAGAGTTTTCAATGGCAGACTTTTTTGGGATTGCCAGGCCCTTCTCCCATTTTTGCGGTGCTGGGAATTGAACTCAAGACCTCAGAGACTGCAGCCCAGCACTCTACCAAGTGAGCTAAATCCCAGCCCAACATACTAGGTATACAAGTATAAATGACCAATTAATAATTGAAATTGTAATCCACCTGGAAGTATTCTTTTGTTTTCTTCTAGTACTGTGGGTTGAAGACAGGGCCTCGCACTTGCTAGGCAAGCATTCCAATACTGAGCTGTATCCCTCAGTCCATTATTTATTTATTTTTATTTTGAGACAAAATCTTGCTAAATTGTGTAGGCTTCTTCTAGCCTACAGCTGTACTATTGTAGCGTCCAATCCCGTCAGATCTCAGAAGCTAAGCAGAGCCAGGTCTGGTAAGTACTTGGATGGAAGACCACCTGGGAACACCAGGTGCTGTAGGCTTGGGAGAAGGACCTGGCAACCCACTCCCAGAAAATAGTCAGCCATTGAAAACCCTATGAATAGCAAAGAAGCATGACAATAGTGTTTAATCTGTTATATGTAGGGTTGCTATGAGTCGGACATGTACTTGATGGTACCTAACAACAACAAGAAGCTTCTAGTCTTGAACCCATGATCCTCCTGTCTCAGCCTCTGAAGTAGCCAGGATTATAGGTGTGTGCCACAGTGCCCACCTGGAAAAACATTAAAAAAAAAAAAAGAAAGGAAGGAAGGAAGGAAGATAAATCAGGAATGGCTAGAAGAACACAACTGTGCCCCCAGCTGAAAGCTTCAGGAAGCTTCTGGATGGGGCATATTCTCTTTATGCACCAAGCTGGCACAAAGCTGGCATAGGCCAGTTTTCTCATCTGAACTAAAGCCCATGCATACTGGCTTTGAGCTGCTCTACCCCACCCCCCGATTTCACTGAATGGCTTCTCTTGGTGTTTCATTTTTAACTACTCCAGGGACTCCTGTTTGGGTTCTGCAGGGTTGAGGTGGGAAACTGGGCCTTCGAAAGTAGCCCAGAGTGGAATGGAGTTACAGGAGCCATCTGGAGCAGGCGTGCAGGATGTAACCAACATGAGGCACTGATAGGTGCTGCGGGGCTGGGTGGTGTGGACAGAGCCCCCAGCCAGCCCCAGCCTTTCCTCCCAGGAGTGCTGGCGAGATGCTGCCTGCCAAGTGCTCTGAGCTTCCTGGAACAAAGCACTGCACAAACATCATCCTTATTATTGATTCTAATCTGCAGATCCTGGGCTCTCTGTAAATACAAAGAAAGGAATGGGGCTGGGTAGACAGAAACCAGTGCCTCTGAGCACCCCGGGCTGCTGCTTGCTATGTCCCTTGCCAACAAGAAACACTAAGCTTCTACAGTTAAGCCTCGACAAGTCCTGTGCAGCTGGCTGTGACAGGAGCTTCCTCTTTTGGAACAGAAATGCTATTTTGTTTGCCCTTAAACAATCAAATTTTGTTCTTTCCCAGTAGAGCTTCTATATAGCCCTAGGCTGCTTCTCTATGCCTAGCTGTTGTTGTTGTTAGGAGCCATGGAGTTGTGTCCTAGTCATAGTGACCCTCATAGGGTTTTCAATGGCTGATTGTTTCAGGATTGCCCCGGGAGTGATTGCCATGTCCTTCTCCCATTTTTGTGGTGCTGGGAGTTAAACTCAGGACCTCAGAGACTGCAGAGCGGCGCTCTACCAACTGAGCTAAATCCCTACCCCATGCTGAGCTGTGGGGGACACTATTTGGGTCCTCAAGATCTCCTTTGAAATTGGTCCCTTGGGCACTCCCCTGGAGAGAAACTCTTTCTTAGGGAGAAGTCCTTAGTTCATTCTTCCATGGTGGATCCAAGGGAACACCAGGGTAGTGCACACACTTAGACTGTATGCTCTTGAGGCTCATGGCTGAGACAGAGCATGACAGTGTCCACAAGATCTAAGGGGGCTTCTCTGCAAATCTTAGTGGCAAGGATGTTTAAAAATTCAGGAATGACTTTGCCACCAAATTCAGAGTGCAGTGAGTTCTTCAAGGCTAACAGGCCCAGTTTAACCACCTAGAGTCATAGAATGCAAAGAGGAGGAGGGAAGGGAATGTTCTAGTGATTCTACAGGAAAAGAAATATAAAAGAGACATAGACATAATAACTGTGTATAATGTTTCAAATAAACCTGTGGCCAAAAAAAGAGATTATTTTGGTTATTTGGGGAATTTTCATGAAGGATTGAATATCAGATGATTAATTTGGTTGGGTGTATTATTGACATAGTTATATAATAAAAAATTTCCCTTTCTCTTATTAGTTAGCTGTCACTGAGGTAGCAGCAAAACCAACCCAAACAAACTAATGTGGAAAGAGGTTTATTAGGGGCTCACAGTTAGAGGATCAGGCCATAATGGCGGCAGACCAGGCATAGTGGTGATGGCAGCAAGGCCTGGGGTAGACAACTTCATGGCATGGTGGACCACAAGCAGAGAGCAACCTAGGCTGCAGGTCTGGGGTGAAAACTTCCAGAGGCCCACCCCTAGGGAGCTACTTCCATCAAAGGCTCACTTCCTAAATTTCTACAACCTCCCAGCACAGCACCACCAGCAGGGGACTCGGCATTAAAGCATATGACCTTGGCGGGGCACTCTGTATTCAAACCATGACACCTTCTTTTGAGATGCCTAATGAAGTATTTGGGGCTGGGATTTCGCTCAGTTGGTAGAGCACCACTCTGCAGTCTCTGAGGTCCCGAGTTCGATTCCCAGCACCACAAAAACGGGAGAAGGATGTGGCAACCGCCTCCCAAGGCAATCCCGAAGCAATCAGCCATTGACAACCTTATAAGGGTTGCTATGAGTCGGACACGACTCGACGGCACCTAACAACAACAACAATGAAGTATTTAGTGGTAGAATGACTAGAAAAGTTGCATTTGCAGAAAAATACACTGTGGCCAAGGAGAGATGACTTCTACCTAGTAAAGCCTCTGTCTAGAAGATTGGGTCCCAGAAATGGAGAACAGTGGTTTATAGCTGGGCACCTCAAAACAATGCCAAGATTGGGTTTTATAGTGATTTCTTCCAGCCCTTTTTCTAACCAAACTGGATAAAATGAAACAGGTTCCTTGTGATCACGAAGTTTGGGATGTGGGTCAGAGAGGACGGTGCAGGAGCACAGGGCAGGAGCCAGCATGAGTCTCACCTGGACTCTGATCACACCTGCAGACACAGGCCAGCTGTAGGCCAGGCTGTTGTGAGTCAGAGGGAAATTTCACATGCTGTGATGCCCTTCAGTGATCCAGTTATTCTCTGGTGAAATGGCTGTCATCTCGCAGGTGCTGTGGCATGGTAGGGATCAAGACATCCTGCTTCCTGGCACTGGGTCATTTATAGTCCAGAAATGTTTGGAAAGGTTCCTTATTTTTCGAGATACAGGTCCTTGGATTTGACTATTAGAAACAGAGACAATGCCTTTTGGGTTTGCCACAATAGTCCTTCTTTTACTCCTTTGTTTTTCTTTTTTGAGACAGGGTCTCTCTGTGTAGCCCAGGCTGGCCTTGAACTCACAACCCTACTGCCTTAGCTTCTCAAATGCTGAGATTACAGGCATGCTCCACCATACCCGGCCCTTAATTCATCCTTCAAGGACTCCAGCCCAAACCAGTTATTTAGCACATAGGGCTAAAGGAACCAGTAATAGGCTACAAATTCACTCTAATACCATTTTTTGACATGATAAAGTAGGACAATCCACTTAAATCCCTAGATTTTGGGTTCTGCTGTATCATTTGTGGGTGGTCTATGAACTGAGAATTAAGTAGTTCTCACATTAGAAAGAATAAACTTGAACTCCAAGTGAGGTTGTTCAGCTCCCTGGGTGGTCTGGTTTACTCCCATTCCAGGTTCTGTCTTGAGTTATGCCACTGACTCTTTGGTATTGTAACAACATACACTGTGTCAGCCTGGTCATTGTGTTTTTTTTTTTTTTTTTTCTCCTGTAGTATTTGGGGGTTGAACTCAAGGCCTTGTGCACACTTTATAAGCACTCTACTACTGAGCTGCATGCCTAACCTCTTTTTTATTTATCTTGAGACAGGGTCTCACTAAGTTATACAGGCTGCCTCTGGCCTTGAACTTGCAATCCTCCTGCCTCAGCCTCCTGAGTTGCTAAGATTAGAGGTATGCGCCACAGTGCCAGGCCATTGTAAACCAAAGGGACCTGACCAAACAGAAAGTAAACATACTTATAGAATAATAACATCCCCCCAAAGAATAATAACATCCCCCCAAAAGGAGCATTAATGGCATCTATCATTAATTGAGAAAATGGAATGTGTGATTTATATTCTGGCTCCAGCATTTACTATGTGTGGCTATGAAAACTTGGGCAAGTTAATATAACCTCTTTAAAGTGTTGCTTTAGTTCATTATCAACCAGAGGAGGCTAATAACAGTCACTTTTTAAAATTAAATGAGCTTAGGTACAAAAAGTACCTAGTAGATTATTGCTATATAACAAAGACATTGCTGGGCACAGTGATGCATTCCTGTAATCAGAGCAACTTCAGAGGTAGAGACAGGAGGATTGAAAGTCTGAGGCAGCCTGCATAACTGAGTGAGACTCTGTCTGAAGATAAAATATAAGAAGGGTGCTGGCGGTACAGCTCAGTGGTAGAGCACTTGCAATGGTATATGTGAGGTCTTGGGTTCAATCCATCAATACTGGGGCCAAAAAAAAAA